>JAODAL010006575.1:0-132132 GCA_025379985.1 Phyllomedusa bahiana | reverse complement strand
TTTAGAAAAAGTTTTATGTAATGATAAACGATCCGACTAAAAATTTAAAATAAACGTGGGCTTATTTGATCACGGAGCTAGAGTCTTATCTCCGAGGGGCCTCAATGAGAGCCTCAATTTGCGAGTCTTCCTTTGAATTGGGTTACGTAACAGCATGAGATGGTTTCCCACTGTTTTGCCTGCAGTGATGTCTTAATAATGATTTTATTTTTCGTGTCTTTTTTGTGTGTTTTTTTTTTTTGTGTGTTTTTTAACGATGTTAGAATGTAGGAGTAAACGCCCTCTTACCTATTTAATGAGTGGCTGTATACTGATATGCTCGTGCCTGAGGAAGGGGAGGAGTTTGCCCCGAAACGTTGCCGTTCGAGTGCGCGCTAGCTCCATCATTGCGCCATCTCTGCTCTGGGCGCCTGGCGTCTCCAGATCGATGCATGGACTTTTGCCTTGAATTTTTTGAACGACCGGGAGGTCGCACACCTAACGCTGAGTATATGCTATTACCATTCGTCCATTTATTGTCATGCTGTATATCACGGTTGAATGCCTGAAAGTGGATGTCAATTTTAAAAGTGCTTCATTAAAGTGTTGTAAATTTTACCTGGGTCCAATATCTCTTTATAAAGTATTGATTGTGGGGCTTGGAGAACCCCGGCTGTGGAACCCGTTTAGCATACCAGCGAAACAAGTTATCATTGGTCTTATTGTTTATTGACTGAGATTGCATATCGTGAGATATACATGGGACGATTAAACATCCTCCTTACATGTCTCCATGTAGCCAGAGTGTCTCTCAGAATGATACTGCACCTGACTTCTTTGGGATGATATCTTAATGGTAAATGTAAAAGCGATAACAGACTACAGCATGAAGTGAACTGAGATTCAAGCTCTGTATTGGAGAACATATCCAAGTTCCCCACCCAATCTCTTACATGTCTCCACATAGAGGCCAAATTGTACAGTCTTATATTGGGTAATTGCGCCCCCCCCCCCTGCATTCTGCTCATCGATAGCTTCTCATAGCTGATGCGCGACCTTTTCCCTCGCCAGATAAAATTTGAGAAGGCCCTTCACAGCTTATTTATGTCCGTATGCTTGAGCAACAGAGGGATGTTCTGTAGGGGATATATCAACCTGGCAAAACTGATCATCTTGATCAATTGAACCCTCCCCATAATAGATAAAGGGAGATCTCTCCATCTTTCTAGTTCCCCAAGTATTTTTGTGAACAGTGGTGGGTAGTTCAACTGATACATGGATGCACCCTTTGAGCCCATTTTGATTCCTAGATACGTCAAATGAGAGCGCACCACCTCAACCTCCACTATGTTATTAGGAATGTAGTTGTTTTGTCCCAGAGGTAGTAGCTGGCATTTATCTCTATTAATCTTAAATCCAGAAAACTCTCAGAATTTGGTCAAAGTCTCCAGCACGTCCTTCAGTTGTCTAAGTGGATCGTTCATAAAGAGAAGAATGTCGTCTGCAAAACATACGACCTTAACTTCTCTAGATCCCACCGATATGCCCCTAAAAGACCCTGTGTTTAACAAATGTAAGGCCAATGGCTCGAGGGCAATGTCGAAGAGCATGGGAGACAGCGGGCATCCCTGTCTTGTACCCTTCTGGAGATTGATGGGAGACGAGATAAAGCCTGGTGTATGTACCCTTGCTTGGGGAGTGTTGTACATTGCTGTAAGGTAATTCCTGAAACTGCCTGAAAAGCCCATTCTGTCCAGCACCATGTTTAGCCAATCCCAATTGACATTGTCAAAGGCTTTCTCTGCGTCTATACTCAACAGAGCAGCCGAGAGTCCCTCCTGGTGATTCCTATCAATAAAGTCCTGGACTGTTAGAACTGTCCTAATGTTTTTTACCCTAGATATTCTTTTGATGAATCCCATTTGATGTGGACCTATCAACTTTGGCATTATATTCACCAATCTATTTGCTACAACCTTGGATATAATTTTGATGTCTTGGTTAATTATCGAAATGAGGCGGTAAGATTCTGCCAGCTGCGGATCTCTGCCGTTTTTGAACAGAACTTTGATATAGGCTGTATCCCCAGAAGGCAGCATCCTATTCTCTTGTATTATTTCATTATACACTTGAACTAAAGTGGCGGCCACCTCCTTATGCAGAAGCTTATAAAAGTCACCTGACAGGCCATCAGGACCTGGTGCTTTGGCTGGAGGGATATTTTTGATAACTGTTATTATCTCTTCTTCGCTAATTTCCGCGTTCAGTAGATCTCTGTCTTCATTTGAGAGGCTCTGCAACCCTATGTCCTTCAAGAAAGACTCCCCTTTAGACACATCAAACGGTGCCTGTGAGTATAGCTTTTTGTAGTAAGCCTCCAGAATTTTGTTAATTTTCCCTGGATCCCTCGACACTACCCCCGAGCCATCCACCAGCCCCACAATGCTGGTCTGTCCCCCCCTGTTCCTCACTAAATTTGCCAGAAGCTTTCCTGACTTGTTGCCCAATTTAAAGAGCGAAGATCTCAGCCTATCGCTATAGAAGAGGTCTATAGACTTCTGTTGTAAGTCAAAGGCTTCCTTAGCCGCTATCCATTCCTTCTTATTATCCTCTGACGGTAGTAACTGAAATATAGTATAAGAATGTCTCAAATTTGTTGTATATTTTTCAAATTTTGCTCTCATATCTTTTTTCTTTACCGCCATATAGGCCAGGATCCTACCTCTTAAGACTGCCTTCCCAGTGTCCCAGAAAAGCCCTGGAGTTATTTTGTGTATGTCGTTGTCCTGTGCGTACTCCTCCCACCATCGTCTCAGAAGCTCCCGAAAATGTCCATCCCCTTGGAGAGCACTAGGAAAGCGCCACAGAATGTCGGTGCCCTTTGGATGTGAATCCCTCAGTGACAGTGTCACCGGAGAGTGATCCGAAATCACCAAGTCCCCAATCTCAATCGACTCCACCTGTGTCAAAACTTGCTGGGTAGCCAAAAGATAGTCAAGCCGAGACCAAGACAGATGGGCGTGAGAAAAGTGCGTGTACTGTCTATCCTGTGGGTTCCACAATCTCCAGATGACCTGTAGAGTCACAAAGCTTACTAATCTGGCTCTGGCCCAATCTTCGGGCTCCCTTCTGCTGCCCTGTACGCTTCCTATCTTCCCTCTCGTCCATCATGCAGTTGAAGTCACCTCCTACTAGGGTATTACTACCGAGATCATTTGCTAACTGACCCCCCAACTGATGGAAGAATTCTTTATTTTGATTATTAGGTGCATACACATTGTAAATGTTAACAATACCTGCAGGCGTCTCCACCTTTACCTTTATGAACCTTCCCTCCTTGTCTGTGTCCTGGGAGATGCTTTTATAGGGAGTATTCTTGTTGAACAACATGATCACTCCCGAACTGCCCTTTACTGCTGCCGAGCCCCTTACCTCACCCACCCACAACTTTTTCATACGATTGAAGTCCCTTTCCTCCAAATTTGTTTCTTGTAATATGGCAATGTCTGGCTTCTGTTTTTTTGGTTTGTCGAATACCTCATCCTCTTTGAGGAGAGCTTAGACCCTTGACATCCAGGTTTTAAACCGCATGACTAAAACCGGAAAAAATAGCAACCCCAGAATATTGGGAATCAATGCAATCCAAAACCAAAACCCCTCCCCTCCCCGAAAAAAAAAACCCAAGACCTTTGCCCCCTTTAAACCTTAAAAATTTCCTCTGTAACCTGTTGACTTCTCTTTTTCCCCTGAAACCTTATCCGAGGGTGAACCTCTGACCTGGGCCTCTCAACCCTTTTCCCTAACCACCCCCCCCAAAAACCCGGATCGAAAATTGGCCCCATCCCCAGCCCCTTTTAGAAAATTTTTCCCCCGCCTCACCCCCCTTTTCCCAGAAAAAACTAGTACCTTACCCCAACATACGCCCCGCACCTCCCCAAACCTGCCCATTTTTTTTGTATTGAAAATCACCGAGCGCTGCGCCACCGGGGTCCAAAAAGGAAAACCCCTGAAAGGGGGGTAGGGATTAAAAAAGTGTGCGTTTTTGGGGTTCAAACTGGCCCGAATTAGAATACTATTGTCATGTCCTGGTGGATCTAGACTTGTTCACTTGGCGTTGACTTCCCCTCTCTAAAGCTAAAAATTCTCGAACCCCTTCTTTTGGGTGAGCATTCCAAAAACCCCTTTACCCTCTTCCGGGGTTGTAAAAAAACACCGCGGGCCCTGCCGGGGAATTTTCTCAAAATGGCGGGGAATTGGGGTTGAAGGATTTGCCATTTTAACCAGTTTGTGAACACTAGAGAACAATTTCCTCTTTTGAAACCTACGGTTTTAAACAAAAATGAGAAGTTTATCACCGTTATAAATCAGAGGGGATTTATGGGCCCAAAAACCCTTTGAACTGAGATTCTTGAGAAAAATTTAAAACTTTTCTATGAAGGTCTAGGTTTTTTAAGAGTCCCTCACTGATGAGTTTTGGGGGGCCTTCGGGCACTTTCCACCTTTAAGGGGTTTTGCAGATCTAGAAATTTCGGAGTTCAAGGACAAATGTATGGAGATTTTTAGCCGGGATTTTCTCGCTGAGACCAATTATATGCAGGTTATTTCTGCGGGACCTATTTTCCAAGTCCTCAACTTTGGTTTGTAAGAACTCTGTTCTTCTGCCCAACCTCTCCACCGTGCTTGGGCCCCCCGTTTTTCTTTTTTACCACGTTTTTCGCTCCTCCAAAACCCCTATTGTGAGGTGTGTAGTGACATAATCTTTTGGATGGCTGAAACTGGGCGTAAACGCAGTGTTACTGAGGCGATATGGTGGCTTCCCGTGCCCAAATGTTGGGGGCTAGAACTTTGGCCGCCACGGTCCTGCAAGACCCTCAAGCCCCGGTATTTCTCCCCAAATCTCCGTATGCAGGGGATTTAACTACTCCTGATTTGCAGCCTGTGGGAGATAACACCCTGGGCTCTTAGGTTTGGGATTTTGGGGCTGACCGGTTTCCATAAGGGTTTGGTCCTGCCGGTCTCCTTCCCCGTTTCTGGCTCCGCGGGGACCTGGGGGCCGGTTTGGGGGGTCGGGGGCCCTCTTGGATGGCCGCCCGGGAGATATGTGCAGGATGGGCAGGGTGTAGAGGCAAAAAAAGTGGTTTTGTTGGGGGGATATGTCGCGGGGGGAAACCTCTATTTTAGCGGAAGTGAGAGGGAGCTCCGCCGCTGCCTCCTCCCAAGCGTGCGCCGGAACCGGGAAATCATTATTCACTATTTTGCTCTTTTTAAGGGTTGTTCACAAGGAAATTGGGGGCACTATTGTTGCGCCGCAAACGCCGGGTGTTTTTGAAGTACGCGTGATCAGTGCTACTGCAAACACAGGGGTGCCCCCCACTCCCTCACTATCCGTGGCCGAAAGGCCGCAAAGAATGATTTTCACTTCTCTCCCCTCGTCAATACTATGTATTTACGCTGGGAGATGAGACGTAATTTAGCTTCTTTGAGGGGTATGAATACCGTAAATTTGGGGGTGCATGTTGGGTGTATTGAAGTGCAAGTACGCCACAAAATGCGCGCCGCAATTACACTGTGTGAACATACCCTAACATAAAATATGCCAGTAATTCTCAAGATGAGTGCATCTGTGTGTATAGCTGTAAACACAAAATGAAAAAAAAAATTTCTAGAGGAAGCAGTAGGAAATTTATAGTCTGTAGGTCAGGGCTGTCAAAATAATTTTGACCAAGGGCCACACCAGCAATATGGTTGTCCTAAAAGGGCCGTAGAAAATTGCTAGAGTATTTGCGTTGGGCTGTCAGAGCTGTGCCACCACCTCTGAGTTGCTGAACAGAATGGTAAGGCGGTGCATGCTGGAGCTCCAAATCCAAGATGGAACCCACTCCATGTGCTGATGCCTCTGCCAAGCACTGGTTACATCCTTTGGGGAAAGTGGAGAGCCATTTATTCTGTGTGTGGACCTTGTCCATCTCTGTTTGCTGTGTCTAAGCTTTTGCAGTCCACATAAAATGACATGATTAGCCAAGTTTAGCCTTAAAAGGGTTGTCACACCACACTGCTTCACAGAGCAACTTTCATTAATGCATCCTGTCTCTTCCTGGTCAGGTTTAGCATATGCGCTTCGTGTTTCAAAGGTCTGCTAATTACCCTGACATTAGATAAAAATCTCCTGTTCTCAAGTCCACAGAAGCTCCAGAACAGTAGTATTTATTCTCCTTTGTTTGTTAGATCAGATAACACACAAGCTCTCAGGCTGCCAGCAGTTCTGAACAGCAACCTGTGTGACAATGTCATCCCTGCTATAAGGCAAACAGCAGGGGAGTACAGGGCAGAGCAGATTGATATCGTAGAGAAACCTGAGTGCACTCAGAGCTCATATAATCACTTTTATCTTTTCAACAAAGAAAAATAAACAAAGCAATATATTTGGAAAATGGCTTAATTTACTGTTCCCTAAATGATGAAAGCTAATCTTTGTAGTGAGACAACCCATTTTAGTTTGACACGTGCTATAGGTAGAACAATAAAAGAACCAGTGGAGTTAAATAAAATGGACTAAGACTTCAAAAGAATACAACATTTTATTACTGCACTGTATCAACATGTTTTGTATTATAATCCTGTGGCCTATTAAAAAAAAAAAAAACTGATGTTACCATATGTTACAATAACTAAATAGTAATAGTTACAGATCACAGTTATTTCTCTGTTAAGGCAACCTACCTGTTAAACTGTCACTTTTTCCTTATCTGACTATATTGTAATCATGTATTTATTAGTATTTGTTCCCCATTCTGATGTCAGTAAAAGGCTATGTTTACTTCTTGTTTTTTTCTGTCATTGGAAGTATATGTAAGGAGTATTCCCTGACATATTTTTGTCTATAAGGTTGTGATCTATAACACAGTATATGCATACAGAGGCATGTGTTGCCATTTGACTTCCATTAAAAGGAAGCTTTTTTGTAACTGTATCTGTACCTGCACACAAAACATTCATGCACGGGTCACTTTTTGGCATAAGGAAACACTCAGCATATAAAAGCATAATGTAAAAATAAGATGTGAACAAAGTCTAACTGAGAGCAGTACATTACAGTACACTGCATTACCTATTATATTGTATCATTTTTTTAAGGTCTAACTAAAACTTACAACCTGACCTATGAAGACTGTGAACCAATACAAGCAGTGTATTCAAAATCCTTGTGTCCTTATGCATTAAAGATCCAATCAAGGTATGCCTATTTATCAGTATCCAAATTCACATGATACCAGGCGAATTTATGTCTCAAGCATAAATTTTACATATGAGTTTTATATCATATGCCTTTTTTGTGTTAGTAGTTTCCAGGTGAAGCTACCTATGACTTCCTGATGAACTCAATTATATCCAAGATGAGCACTGCTTGCCACTATCATATGATAGCCACATTTTCTGCACGACATTAGAATTTGTTTTGTTGTTGCAAGAAACCATTTTGCACCAGTTACAAAAAAAAAGTAGATGTAAAAATCTTGTTTCATTCTTGTGATGCAACTTCTTTGAAATAAAAAAGAAATGTAATTGTATAACCTACATGAATGAATCTAATGTTTGTTTACAGGTCATTATCTGATATTATAATTCACTTTCCGTCATGTCAGGAAGAAATCACACTCACATCTACTCCTCACAAAATTATATTAAAGAGCTACAGTGAGGATGATACTGGTAAGAATGTCTTTTAATTTATGTTAGGCAATGTTCACACGGCAATGACTGGGAGGTATTTCAGCCCGTAATTCGCACCGTATTGCGCTCAAATACGGGCGAAATAAGTCCCAGTCATTACGGTAATCCACAGTTCTCATAGAGAACTATGGATTACGCCTCCTCTCCTTGCTCGGACAATACGCCGCTAGGGAGATAATTGACATGTCAATTATTAATGGCGTATATGTGCCGTGAATAATGAATGTCTATGGGGTCGGCGGGCTGCAGGCCCGCTCCTGAGCACACAGTGTAATTGCGGGCAAAATACGTCCCACAATTACGCCGGGAATAAGCCGTGTGAACCCTGCCTGATTTTGCTCGTCTTTGGCAATTTTTAAATATTGACTCTTATACCCACAGTCAGGCCCATACTGTGAAAAACTTGACATCATTAACGTTATCACGTGTTATCTTATGAAAGTGAGGAGAAGGAGATTTGCTTAGAAGTGACAATTTTGTGCCTTCATAGAGTTTCTCTGTATACAGATCACTGACAACAGTTGACAGCTACAATTCTAGACTAATTATCCTTTATCTGTGTATAAGGGCATTACAAAAATCTCAAATGTTGTCAAGTTTCTACATGAAATGTGTCACGGATGCCCCTGCAACCTTCGTCCCGGGTCGCAGGCGCATCCGCGCCCCATTGCTGAGCGGCGCCACGTCCCGCACATCGGGTCGCGGGCGTGCTCGTTCCCCAGCAGGTCCCGTGTCCCACTTACACGGCCACGCTCCTGCTGCAGCTGCTTCTGTCTCCTGGCGTGCGCGGTCCCACTCCCTCAGGTGCGCGCGCGCCAGCAGTGTTAAATTTACAGGGCCAGCGTACCAGTAAGTGGCTATTGCTGGTCGCTGCCCCTATTTAAGCCTGCCTCTTCCTAGTGACCACGCCGGATCTTTAGTGCCCTTTGCCTATTGTGAAAACGTTGTCCTGATTACCGTGTACCGTACCTTCTCGCCTACGTTCCTGACCACGAATCTCTGCCGCCTGCCCTGACCTTGCTGCCTGCCCCGACTACGAGCCTGCCTGATGTATCTGTAACTACACTCGGCCGCCATCGCAAGCAAGTTCTGCCAGTGGAAGTGGCCTGGTAGACTCCCGCCGCAGCAAGTCCATCCCGCTTTGCGGCGGGCTCTGGTGATAACCGGGACCTACTTAGATTCCGCTCCCTGGCGTGGGCTTCCACCATCGTTTGCGGTGGTCCAGCGGATCCACTACTGCAGACCGTTACAAAATGACAGACATAGGCAAAAGAGGAGCCCTATACAGGAATACACTTGGGCAGATATAGCAATACTGTCTTACTCTTAGACAGTGTAAAGTTAAACTAGACATTCTTACAGTGTGCCACTTTGATCATAGTGTTGTAAATGTGGCGCATGCTAGAACTGTCTAGTCTAACTACACTTTTTATAAGTTGGCTTACTTTATGTCTGAAACTGTGTCAAAATTTTGGCGCATTCTTTGGCATTGGGCGTTGAACACTAAACCACGCCCCTTCTATTAACCCATGTTCCTTTTACCAAAGCCACAGCCTTCGTGTTGGATGAGGCGCATTATTGTCTAGAAACTGTCTAATACACATAAATGTGGTGTAAAGCATGTACCCCATTATTTTTGGCACAACTGCCTTGATAAATTTGCCGCTATGAGGGCAATACCTACTTTATTAATGTGAGTGAGATGATTATGATAAAGAGGGAATAATACACCTTCTTGCAAGCAATTCTATATATGCTAGCAAGAATATTTTTTATGTTAGTGGGCTCCCTGGTTTGTAGAGCCCTTATGCAACATCCCATTTTGCATATATGCTTTTATTGATACCCTGCAAAAACAGCCATATTTTGCATTAGTGCCAGGCACTTCATACCAGGCTATACCAAACATACAAATATCGTTCTTTGTGCCATGTTTTTTCTGTGAAATAAGCCATTTATCTTGAGTAAAGGTAAAACACCAATATGTTATTGATGCCAGCTACAAATTAAAAGAAGCATGTACTGCAGATCTGGATTAAGTGAACATCTTGAGCTAACATGATTCTGACACTGAACTTTTTCTTGGTGAATATAGTATTAATTTTGTTTCTGTGTCATACATTTATTCTCTCTAGAACTATCTGCATCCGTGAAGACTAGGGGTACTTGGTTTCCTATTAGTTCACCTTGTTCTATCTCATAGTACTTAAAATTGGTATTTCATTAAGAACAGTCACAGTCTGTATTGCCCTTAGGGTATGTTCACACGGCGTTTTAGGTCCGTGTGAACATACACTTTTGGATGCGTGTTTAGGGCCGTCTTAACAGCATTAGGGCCCTCTGGGCAGAGCTGTGCACTGGCCCCCCAAACCAATGCAACCACTCACAGGAATAAATATATACTTCATCAATAACAAATGTATAACCGGCAGTACCGCCATATAATGACTACAGAGTGGTCAGACACCAGCTCAGGTCACCACCACATGCCAGTGACTACAGCACTGATCTAACACAGACACAAAATAACCCCTGACATCCAGGGACTCACAGGAGACGTCCTCTCTGATCAGTTGTTCTCTGAATCGTTCTTATTTTTCCTCTGCATCTGTCCAGACCCCCATGATGACTTCTCCTGCCGCAACTCGTCCCTGCAGAATGTAACGCACAAACATCTTAGACTTCTCACTTTATCAGCACTTTGCTACTGATTCATACCTCTGTTATGGGCGCCCCCCATTCAGTAAAGTTGCCCACCATTAAGAACGTAGGTATCTAGATCCCAGTAGGTAGGTATACAGCTCTTGTAGGTAGATATGCTGTCCCCTGTAGATAGGTTTATAACCCCTGTAGGGAGATATACAGCCCCCTGTAGGTAGATTTATAGCCCCTGTGGAAAGATATACAGCCACCTGTAGGTTATAGGCCCTTCTGTAGGATATATAGCCCCCCGTCGGATGTATGGCCCCTTTTATATAGCCCTCTGTAAGATTTATGTCCCCAGTAGGATATAACCGCCTGTAGTATATGCCCCTTTATATAGCCCCCTGTAGTATATGCCCCCTTTATATAGCCCCCTGTAGTATATGCCACCTTTATACAGCCCCCTGTAATATATGCCCCTTGATACAGCCCCCTATAGTATATGCCCCGTTTATACAGCCCCCTGTAGTATATGCCCCCTTTAAGTAGCCCCCTGTAGTATATGCCCCTTTATACAGCCACCTGTAATACATGTCCCATTTATATAGCCTCCTATAGTATTTATATTCCCTTTATATAGCCCCCTGTTGTATTTATATCCCCCTTTATATAGGCCCCCTGTTCTATATAGCTCCCCCTTTATATAATAATAATAATCTTTATTTATATAGCCCCCCATTGTATATATAACCCCCTTAATATAGCCCTCCTGCTGTATATATAATCCCCCTGTTATATATAGCTCCCCCTTTATATAGCCATTGAACAAAAACCTCTACAAAGGAGCAACTAGGTGGTAAGTTTCCATGGACACCAATAATTACTTATAAATAGATATATCCAGGAAGGCACACTAAATAAAATATAACTTTTATTTAGAAATAATGAAAAAATCGCAATTACAATGTGTATTTGGACAGCTGTATTTGAACGTTAGGAGTCATATGCTCCTGTTCCACGGTCTGGGCTTTTTGTAGCCACTCCAATAGCCTACGCACTTTTGTCCCCTGAAGAGGTTCCGTAGGTGCCGAAACATGTTGGGACTATTTTAAAGTAAGATGCAATTTCCCTACCCTGATTTTCATTAATATCCTATTTATTAGGGTTTATGTGCCTACGCCGGGACGTTGCTCCCGGGATTTCCTAGGCCGGAAGCCTACGGGGCTGCCGGCCTAGGAAATATAGCGGCGCAGGAGGTGATTACATCACCTCCTGCGCCGCTTACAGATGGCGCAGGAGGTCGCTCCACTGGGAAGGTTTTTGGATGCGATTTTTGAAACCCACACGGACCTGAAATCGTATCCAAAAACGCCGTGTGAACATACCCTTAGGGACACATATTTTTTTCCAATCTATTGTTAGTAAAACATTGCTACAATTCCGTGCAGTTGGGAGCTCATCTAGATTTGGCATGTATCTAGATGTATTTTGATTGTTTCTGGGGGCCATCCGTTACTGTCCAGAATAGTAAACTGCACTGACTTTTATTCAGCACCTACGCAATTTATAAAAATGTCTTACACTGATTTCACAATATGAGCAGGGAAACCTGCATTGGTATTAACAGTCTGTTCCTTGTTCTGAGGGTACGTCAACAACAAAGGGCAAAATACTTGTTGCAATTCTATTCAAGACGGAGCTGAGCTGCGCTATTGAAACACGCAGCTGCGTTCTCTCATGTGAACGCTGCTGCGTGTTCAGCACAGCAAGCAGTGATAATCTCACTACTAATTGTTAGATCCGTCTTGGGGACCGACAGAGCGGACCCCAAGACAGATCCCTAAAGCGCTTGTAACACGGAGTGCAAACTCCATGTGAACAAGCCCTAACTCTCCATGCATTGACAGTAGGTTTGTAGAAGATGCTCCACAGACAGTCACAAAGGAAATAATTATCTACAAAAGAAACAGGCTTTAGAAAAAGAGAATTTAAAGATAAGTGTTGACATTTTTCTTATGAGGCAGCCATACATGCTCAAATGAGTTATCTCATAAACACAACTTTTTCCATAGACAACATATAGGGAGGTCCCCACTCTGAAATTTCCACAGCGAGCAAGCAGAGCACCACTAACAAAGAGTAGTTCTTGCTCCGTTAGACCTGGACCATCCATAAATTACATGGCTATTCATTCATTTCAATGGCCATCATGAATTACTAGACTTTCCCTGCTGTTGGCCTCTGCAGAGGGAACCCAAGACAATCTTAGTTTATTGCAGGATGACTTAAAATCCTTTCTAGCAGTGATCTGCTGACTACTGGGCTATCTTTCAAGTGAAAAGATGATAAGGTGAAAATAGATGACATTACAAATTTGTGGCCAACAATTCTACAACTGAAAAATCTATCCCATACATCTCAATGGGGTTGTACCTGCAGTATATACATAGACACATACATATACACACCTCATTCAAATTGGACATTCACGGTACTTACTGCAATAAATCTACATTAGTGATTTCACTCTTAGGCCATGTTCACACGGCTTATTTGTCCGTGGATTGGCGCCGTACTCCGCGCCGGATTTGCGTTGCAGTACGGCGCCAATCCGTCAGAGTGATTACGGTAATCCACTGCTCTCATAGAGAACAGTGCATTCCGTCGCTCCACCACGCTCGGCGAATCCGCCGGGCGGGGAGAAACTGACATGCACATTATTTACGGCGCGGACGCGCCGTAGATAATGCGTTGTCTATGGGGCCGGCGGGCTGCTCCCCCGCCGCGCTCCCGCCCTGCCCCTTATTCACGCCGGAATTGCGAGCGCAATCTGGCTCGCAAATCCGGCGTGAATAAGCCGTGTGAACGGGGCCTTACAGTCACAAAGCATATTTTGCAACTGTGAGGAATATATGATTACTATTAACAAGTGAAGTAATATGAATGCTATACGTTCTTAATTATATAAAATATATCTTTGTGTATGTATTTCTGTTTTATGCAGGCTCATCAAAGGTAATGCATACTGAAATTCACCTAGGCCCCGATGAATTTATCGACTTCCAAATTGATGTAGACTCTTCTGATGTAACATTTTGTTTAAATGAAGTCAGGGTAATACATGTGATATTAAAGTAATTGAAAATGACTAGCTTATTATAAATAACGTCTGTACTTCTATTGCATTTTGTTATTTTTAAAGATTTTAATGTCTTTTGTGTATAAAAAGTCTGTGAATTTTCAGTTTCTTGTATAACATCATGTCTGATGAAGAGAGCTAGTACTCTCGAAAACTTACCATCAAATATACTCAGTTAGCCTCCAAAAGGTATCGCCTGATTTCTTCACTCTTCTACTAGCTTATTATACAATATTACAAAAAAGGGTTTTTCCACCAGGGAAGATATAGAGTGCACAATATAAGTGCTGCTTGATCTCAATTAAAGGGATAGTCAGGCTGTTCAGTTTTATTTTTTTTTAACGCCACATTGTAAATATTAAAACAAGTACATTTCACCTTTTCCATTACCCACCGTTCCAATTCCAATGTTCTCTAGTTTCTTCCGGTCTTTTATTTTCCTGATCTCTCTTGACACCGACATGTGACTGCCATAGCTAATCAGTGACTGTAGCAGGTCACTGTTGCAACCCGTCCTTGGCTGCAGTTGTCACATCTCCAAGTGCAGAGATCGGTGGAACCTGAGGAGCAGGGCCGGGACAAGGCATTTTGGTGCCCTAGGCGAGTACAGCCAATGGCGCCCCCCCCCCCCCCCTTGCTCTCAAAAAAAATACCCCCCCCACACCACACACACTAATTCCTCTCACCCCTGCGCCAGGTCCTGTCACTAATTTTCTGCGTATCCCACATAGCTCCCGTCCATCTCCTCAGCAGTCACTGCACAATGAAAATCAGTGACGACAAATTTGCTTTTTCAAAATCGCTTCCCTCCGTATGACAGTGCAATACATTACAAATAACAGTCACCAAATAATCCACCGATACATGGAGCAAATATACCGGACGAATGATTGTTACTAAAAACACTCCTACAAAACCAAGACCCAAAACTATTACTACTTAAGGCTCAAATAATTCTGCCAGACCCTGACCGAACGCAACCCCCACATGTGACTATCAGCTGTACACAGGCTCTGATTACATATACCACCGCCATACAGTGACCATATAGTGGTAGATACTAGTTGTATGTAGGCTCTGCAGAAATATAAGTGATTACACTGCAGTTACATTTAGTGACTCACCGGAGACATCATTTCTGATCAGCGTCGTTCACTTTCCCTTCTCTTCTCCATCCGGTTCACACCTTCATGCTGATTGCTCCCGGCCAAGACTCGTCCCTGAGGATTTGGACACAAATATCTTAGATTCCTCACATTTCCAGTAACTCCTTAATTATAGGTATATAAGTCCCCTTAGTCAGACAGGTATATAGATATGCCCTCTCAGTCAGGCAGGTATATAGATATTGTCCCCTTAGACAGGTAGGTATATAAATATAGGGGCACTCAGGCAGGTATATAGCTAGGGGCTCAGGCAAATATATAGCTAGGGGTTCAGGCAGGCGTATGGGGGCTACAGGCAGGCGTATGGGGGCTCAGGCAGGCGTATGGGGCCACAGGCAGGCGTATAGGGGCCACAGGCAGGCGTATGGGGGCCACAGGCAGGCGTATGGGGGCCACAGGCAGGCGTATGGGGGCCACAGGCAGGGGTATGGGGGCACCAGGCAGGCGTATGGGGGCCACAGGCAGGCATATAGGGGCTCAGGCAGGCGTACAGGGGCCACAGGCAGGCGTATGGGGACCCAGGCAGGCGTATGGGACCTCAGGCAGGCGTATGGGACCACAGGCAGGCGTATGGGGGCCACAGGCAGGCGTATGGGGGCCACAGGCAGGCGTATGGGGCCACAGGCAGACGTTTGGGGGCCACAGGCAGGCGTATGGGGGCTCAGGCAGGCGTAGGGGGGCCACAGGCAGGCATATAGGGGCCACAGACAGCCGTACAGGGGCTCAGGCAGGCATATAGGGGCCACAGGCAGTCGTATGGGGGCTCAGACAGGCGTATGGGGGCTCAGGCAGGCTTATGGGGGCACCAGGCAGGCATATAGGGGCACCAGGCAGGCATATAGGGGCACCAGGCAGGCATTATAGGGGGCCGCAGGCAGGTATTATAGGGGGCCGCAGGCAGGCATTATAGGGGGCCGCAGGCAGGTATTCTCGGGTGCCGCAGGCAGGCATTATGGGGGCCGCAGGCAGGCATTAGGGGGGGCCGCAGGCAGGCATTATAGGGGGCCGCAGGCAGGCATTATGGGGGCCGCAGGCAGGATATAGGGGGCCACAGGCAGGCATTATAGGGGGCCACAGGCAGGCATTATGGGGGCCACAGGCAGGCGTATGGGGGCCACAGGCAGGCATATAGGGGCCACAGACAGCCGTACAGGGGCTCAGGCAGGCGTACGGGGGCCACAGGCAGGCATATGGGGCCACAGGCAGGCGTATGGG
The DNA here is from genome assembly GCA_025379985.1 of Phyllomedusa bahiana. Taxonomy (NCBI): domain Eukaryota; kingdom Metazoa; phylum Chordata; class Amphibia; order Anura; family Hylidae; genus Phyllomedusa; species Phyllomedusa bahiana. The sequence goes on along the minus strand of JAODAL010006575.1, from coordinate 116,259 downwards.
GGCTCAGGCAGGCGTATGGGGACCACAGACAGGCGTATGGGGGCTCAGGCAGGCTTATGGGGGCACCAGGCAGGCATATAGGGGCACCAGGCAGGCATTATAGGGGGCCGCAGGCAGGTATTATAGGGGGCCGCAGGCAGGCATTATGGGGGCCGCAGGCAGGTATTATGGGGGGCCGCAGGCAGGCATTATGGGGGCCGCAGGCAGGATATAGGGGGCCACAGGCAGGCATTATAGGGGGCCGCAGGCAGGATATAGGGGGCCACAGGCAGGCATTATAGGGGGCCGCAGGCAGGCATTATGGGGGCCGCAGGCAGGCATTATAGGGGCCGCAGGCGGGATATAGGGGGCCACAGGCAGGCGTATGGGGGCCACAGGCAGAATATAGGGGGCCACAGGCAGGCACTTAAAATCAACAACATTAATACTTACTCCGGGGAGCGGGCCCGACACTGTCTGCGGGGCAGGGAGCGCTCGCTCTCTGCTCCTCAGAAGCGGTCACAGAGATCGCCGGCGCTTCAGGCCCACGGCAGCGGCCTGGAGCCCGGCGAGGGTCAGGGCCCTGACGGCGCCCCTTAGGGATAGGCTGAGGTAGGCGCCCTAGGCGGTCGCCTACCTTGGCCTACCCGTCGTCCCGGCCCTGCTGAGGAGCATCAGGTAGGGCAAGAGATCGGTAATTTGATTATTTGTTTTTAAAATATTTTACTCTATTCCAAACCATTTTTTAAGCCTGTGTTAGGCTGCCCATTCAGAGGACATAAGATCTGTAGTGATTTGTGCTCTTCATGAGAAAACCTCTTTAAGGGTCCGTCCACCGGTTTTCAGTCGGAGTTTCAGACGGTTTTCGGATTTGAAAACCGTCTGTAAACTGACTGCCAAACCTCCTCTTAGACTTCATAGAAAATCCGAGCTATAGTCTACACAGCTCAAATTTTTGGATGGCAAATCCGACCGTCAAAAAACTTTGAACATGTTCATTCTTTCGCCCGGTTTTCGGGCAGAACATGAACTGTTCAATGCAAAAGGAGAGGGCTGAATCCAGAAACTGCGGCCATAAACCGCCCTCTTTTGCGTTAAAAAAAATGGTTGGATAATCCAACTGGTATTTTGTTAGTGCCGTCTGGACGAACCCTAAGATTTGTGCAACTAATGCTACATTTTAGCAGCTGCTAAAGTGAAAATGGGTGGCTGAGGGATGGTTCCCAGAGCGAGATCCGCTCTTCATTGTGAGTTGGGTAAAACGATCCCATTTTAATATTTAGAGGTACTAGTAATAGGCCCTAACAATGTCATACTTTAACGCTTACTGCTGCAGTTCGGTTCATCCTTTCTGCCCTTCTTGTGTGGTTCCCAGCCATCCTGGTTGGTGTATTGGATTCCCTATAAAGTGCAAATATGTGCTGACCGCCTAGGGTGCGTTCCCATGGCAGAGGACAAATACCGGTCGGTTTGTCCTGTTTTACGGCCGTCCATACGACCGCGGGGGGGGGGGGGAGGGGGGCGTCTTTTCTCCGCGATGAGCGGCCGGTTTTTCAGGCAGTCCGCAAACCCGCAAACCGCCTGAAAAACCAGCCGAAAACCCGTGCCATGGGGACATGCCCTTAAAGAATCTGTTCTGTTTCTCCCACTAAATCTTTCTTTGCCATTGACTATTTAAAGGCGCTTATGCCCATCTCTCAATATTTGAGCAAAGGGGTTCCTGTTTACTGAAAAGCTGTCTTGCAGTTCTGTTTTTGCTGACCTGGCTAATATTTCTGTCCACGTTTGTCTGCTGCTTGTCCTGACTTTTTGATCATTCTGTCTGTTGATAGAACTCTGCCTGCCCTAACTTTAGCCTGACCATCACATTGACTAAACTTTGCATGTCCTGACTGCTTCCTGTCTGACTATGCTGTTGTCTTCCCTATCCATACTTTGCTTGGATTCATAAAATGTCCCTATCAGAAACTATTATAGGTATAGAGATCTAGGGGTTTTCTGGACGAAGAAGTAGATCCTAGTACAGGAGTAAAAGGGTTAAAAAATAGCAGATCCTTTAGGCTATGTCTACACAGCATGGGTTTTTCATCGGATTTACGACAGATTTAGTATTTAAAATCCACCGAAAATCTGATTGTACCCTTTGCTGAGTAGACCACATTGAAAAATCCGTTCTGTAGTCTACACAGCATAGATTTTTTTTCCGGTCGGTTTTAAAATGCGGCGGATTTTCAAATTTGCTGGATCTTTCGCAGGATTGGCATCAGATTCCCGTACATTCAATGTATGGACTGAAGGCAATTCCGAAAATCGAAAGCGATGGTCGTGGTAAAACCCCTTTACATTTGCTTATCTCAAGAGCAGTAATGTTTTGCAGGAGCATGATGTTTATTGTACCTGCTGTTCCTGGATATGGACCTCTTGTACAGACTTTGATAGGGACCCATGTAGCCACCCAAACTTATGTCATCTGGAATTCTCCTCCGTCTTTCCCAGCCTGGCTGATTTAGCAGGCAGGACAGGGCCCCCATTCCACTGATTTGTTTTCTTAAGGATGCTTTCACACAACGCAGTTTTGCTCCAATTAAACAGCATTATTTGTTTTTTTAAAACAAATTTTATTGCATTTTCAAACATTTAACAATTAACACATATCTCTGACATGTAGCAGTGATCAAATCATATATTTGCATAACCTCCAGGCCTGTGCCGGGAATATGTTAACAATACATACAGAGAAAAGCAACATCCTACAAAGGTATAAAGGAAATTAAACAAAATACATGTATCAACACAACTAAAGTGCATATGCGTCCTATCATCATCTCTCACGTCTGTGTGATCCTCTATGTAACCCCATACATAAGGCCAGAGTTCCTCACACCTGAAGTCTCCCCAGCGTGCCCCCTCTTTACAATACCAATCGGTATATTTGAACCTTTGCATAAGGGCTTCTATCTCCCTGTCGGAGTAATGCGACTCTATCAGCAAGCTTTTTCATTTATCTAAACTGTTTGGAAAGTGAGTAATCAATAAGTGTGCTTGTAACCCACAAGACTTAGTCATTGATTACTTACTTGAAACACCTTTCTGAACATTTTAGACAACTGAAAGCAGTTTGCTGGTAATAAAGGCAGTTTAATTGGAGCGCAGTTAAAAGTGCACCAAAACTGCGCTGTGTGAAAGCAATCTAAAGCAAAATTACTCCTAATCTGCAGTTTCCTTGACAGCACAATTAAGCAGACTTTCTGTCTTAGGCCTCCTATAATGTTTCCTGATAATGTTGCAAGGAGGGTAAATATCTTTCCCTTGTCTAGGTGATAGGACTACTCAATTCATATGTTTGTTTTACTTTTAGGGAGTGACTTATTGTCTGAGAGACTGCTAAACTGATTAACTGCCTGTTCAATGCCATGTAAATATAATGTGCATGTACCTGTTGCCTCTAAATTTGGATCTAAAATCCATGCTGAATTAGCGTGGATTTCATACATGGATTGAAATTTTCATCTTTGAAGATCAGCTGTGTGAACATACTCGTAGTGTAGCAGGAATAGTCTAGCCATGGAAGTAAACAGTCTGCAGGATTGCAAAACTTAGATGTTACAGATATCGTAATGACTGACAATTTGAGTGGCACCACAAAGACGACATTGTTTCTGACTGTAAGAAACTGTTTGTTGCTTTATTGTTATTGCTAGTTGAAAGCCATGTGAATATCATGTATGTGTGTAACTGTTACATTGTATTATTGCAATGTGTTTGGGTGGATGTCTTGAGTTTATATTGCCGGACATGATTTATTTTTCATCTGTCAATTAAGAAAAGTGGGAAGTGTTGGCTTCAGTCCAGGAAAATCTTTACGTAAATGTTGTCTTGTGACACTCTAATACTGTGCTGCAGTGCTAACAGGAGAAGGCAGAAGCAGCTTGCTGCACAGTGGGTCACCTGACATACCTTATTGGAAGAGCCACAGTGAGAGTTGTAATTTTGACTTTGCGAGTGAGGCCTGTAATCAACAGGCTTAAGTGTCTTCCATGTGTTACAAATTGCCTAAAGTCCTAGATTGTTTTTTATAATATATATATATATATATATAATATATATATATATATATATATATATATATATATATATATATAATATATATATATATATATATATATCTTACCAAGCTTAGTCTTGCTTTATGTGACTTTGTCTGTGAGTCTGTTTTTAGTCCTTGTGTATTTTAGTTTTGTCAGTGTATTATTGCTGCTGTGCTATGCCTAAGGAGTAAGGTAAATTGGAGTTAATGCCGCAACCAAAGGGATCCTGTAAGAATGTATGTCAAATAGTATGCAAGAGTAAAGGGGGAGTTAATGGGATAGTGGTGGTAAAGGTGAGGTTAAGGGGATAATAGTGGTTAAGAGGATTGTTGTGATGGCAAATATTGGGAGGAGGAGTATAGATTGGGGTAAAGGGTGGAGAAGGCTGTTAAAACAGGATTGAGAGCAGGGTGAGGGTGTAAACGACTGATGAGGGAAATTGAGTGAAAAAGGGTAGGAATAGGTGGAACATGGATAAGGGTGGATATGGGTTGAGGGAAGAAAGTAGGAAGGGGTGGTGTGGTGGGATGGACTTGGAGAAAAAGTGCAGTGGGTGGAAAAGGGTAAGAACTGATGGGGGTAAAGTAGTGTTGGTGGGATGGACTTGGAGAAAAAGAGTTGGGAGTGGAAAAGGGTAGAGAGTGGTGGGATTAAGATGTATATGGGTCATAGAAAAAAATGTGGTTGCATGTACAAGGGAAGAGAGTGGAATACATGTATTTTCCTGCCCTTTTTATTCTTTACCCCACTTTTACTCCATTTAGCCCTAGACACCCCTCACTTCGAATCTCCTTCATCCACCTTATCTTCCTTCTTTCAACTACCCCGTTCTTCTCATTTTACCCCTCCCTCTCACAGACTCCCTTTTCCCCACGCACCCACCTTCACGCTTTATTCTGACCCACTTTTCAACTCCTTCCCCAGCTGCTCATTTTTTTCCTCTTTTGACCCCTCCTTTTAACCACTATCCCAACCCTTCTACCCTACTTTCCTTATTTTATCCCCCACCCTTTAACTTGACCCACTCTTCAATTTCACTAGTCCTAGATCCGCTTGCCAGTGTCGGGGTCATTGGTAACTTAGGGATATCCTTAGAGATAGTTTAGGGACAGTTGATGATAGGTGGGGTCTGGTGTTAGGGTTAGGTCTAGGGAAGGATTCAGAGAAACTCAGTTATCGTCTTTCATTGTCCTGCTTCGTGATTAATGTTATTTTCAGCTTAACCTTAAGTTATATGCAAAAATACTGAAAACTCTTTCAGACCACTACCCAAAATTTCAGAGAAAAGTGGTCTGGGGGATGGCCCTGTCAAAGAGAGAGCCAATATATGCAGCAGCGGAACTGAAAATCCATCACAGAAAATTCTGGCCTACATGGGTGGAGAGGGTTTTCTGGTCTTTTGGAGAGAGTTTACTGTATTTTATATTACTCTTAGAATGTGTATGGACTTTTTGAGAAGTTTCACTGTATTTATATTATTATTTGTACAAGAGTCATAAAGACTAAAGCTACGCTTTTAATAATCATTATGTGGACACTCAAGTCTCATAATTTTTATACATAGGGCTTCTTGTCATTTGCAGAGGCGACCAGTGCTGCCATTACTATTCATTTCAGCAAACCAGGACAGTAGGTTTTGTCGACAAAGTTTCTTTATAAACTTTATCTTAAATGTTTATGGGGAATTGTAATCCCAGCCTATTTGATCATTAGTGTACAGAATCTGTTTATTGTACCAAGACTTTTAATTCCATAACTGTATATCATTTAGGCCAATAATATTCAGCATAGATGATGTGGTATTTGAAGCAAACTTTGTGTTGGCAACATTAGAAGAAATGGATGATTCATCTTCTTCTCCAGGAAAATTACATAACACAGTCCTTAAGTAAGTCCTTTTTTACATAGATATACCAGATAGTTAGATATCCTTTTTTTCACATGTGCATATGCTTTTTCTTCTTTTCAACATTTTTACTGTGTTCTTGATGCCTACACATGTTCCAGATACTACTGATAAAGGTTTAAGAGGACCTCAACATCAACAGTGCAAATATCTGAATATGTGTATGAATTAATGTTAGGGAACCTCAAACACAGGGGCTGCTATCCCACGACTGTCATGAATTTGCTAGGGAACACATATACATGAGATGCTATCCCACTGCTGCCACCAATCTTTCACGGACACGAAGGCTCATCTTGGGTCTGTGACATAGGTGACAGAGAGTAACGATTCTCCACATCTCAATCTTATACTCACACCTCACATTAAGCACAACACATATCCTAAACACTTTATGCTGACAACACATTTTGAACATAGTTGATAAGTAACAACAAAACACACCATGTTCTCACTGGTACCCCTTGATCTCTAGCATTAGGACAGGTAACATATACAGGCAACCACTTATACTGTATGGAGATTTTAAAGTTCTGTAAAGTAACAGGGCAAAATTAATAGAGTTTAAGGCTTGAATATACATTAAATTATGAAAAAACAGTTACAGAAATAAAAAAGATAAAGAATAACAGACCTTGATGAGAAATCCCACTGAGCAGCACAGCTACAAGAATAGACAGATCCTACAATGTTGGTGGTATCTCCTGTTTCTGACCCCCTATGTCTGTTGCCCACAGGTTCTTAAAGAGATGGCAGGATATATATATATATATATATATATATATATATATATATATATATATATATATATATATATATATATATATATATATTTCTACTTTGTAGATAAGTGTAGGCATGCTATCACAAAGTATGAGCTATGTGGGTAGTTTAAATACCAAAGCACCCATTAAAGGGGTTGTCTCACTACAAGGATTGCTTTTTATGTTAAAGATCTTGCAAAAACAAGTCAGTTTGCAATATGTGTCAATCAACAGTGTCCTACCTATTTCTAGATATCCCCTCTTGTACGGGCTGCATCAGCTCCTCAGGTCACTATAGCTACAGACCTGTTTGATCTTTCCTGATAGGCTGCCAGCACTGGTTGCTATAGCTACAGACCTGGCTCCTACTGCAGCCTAGAAGCCAGTAAACACACCCCTGAATTCAAAGTGAAACCAAGAAAACAGGACTGAGGTAAGATGAATCAATGTAGCAAGACAACCCCTTTAAGTAATCCCTTACTTATTGATGTACATTTACATCATTGTGTTGGTAAAGGTGGAATCATTCACCGAGTCTGTTCCATATCTGGTATGTGCCATCTGTTAATTTACAGCTGAGGTCTACTGCTAAAAGCCAAAATTGGCTAAAACTGCGATCCCCACCATTTACCCATTCCCATTTACCGCGGTATCTGAATGATTAAAAATGGCTCCCCCAGTCCCTTACGGCCCTTGCCACCTTTTACCTACACAAAATGGCTTGTCCCAGCCCTGCAACATTGCACAAAACTGTGGGCTACAAGGCACAGTCCAACTCCCTTGGTTTGGGAGGATATGATAGCAGGTAGTACCTGTCTCTTCTGGAAAACTTAAAAAAAAAATACAGGTAAAATTTAGGTCATTTTAACCTCATTTTATGCTTTAATGAGGTATTCACATATAACCCCTCGCTGTAAGGTAAGCTACGATTGACATTGTAAAATATATTTGCTTGGCAGGCACAAAATAGATTTTTTTTATGAAACAGAAATTGAAGATTGCATAGAATGACATATTTTAAAGCAATAGGGCAGTGCACTTTCTGTTTTATATACTACTGGAAACATGTAGAGCTTTAACCAGTTCCTGACTAGGGACATTTTCCGTTTTGGTAGTACACACGAGTTTAAAGACTTTAACACTTTCATGCACTCAGTTATTCTACTAATAGGCTTTATTTTTATGTAATTTTTACTCAAGTTTTTTTTGTTTTTGGGTATGATATGAGGAAAAATAGTGAAAAGGAAAAATCTGGTTCCCACAATTTTTTTAATGTATTTCTTAACAGCAAAAGTGGCACTAAGATAAATTTTGTAACTGTGCCAAACTGTGTTTGGGCTGGTAATTTTTTATTAAAATAAAATTTTGTATTTTTAATATTTTATTTTACATATTGTGCCCCCTATGAGGTTAAAAAAAAGACTTTTGGGGGCGGCATTTTTACATCACTTTTTTCCAGATTTCCCCTCTAACTGGGGCTGATATCTTGGGCCCAGTTACAAGGGAAAAACAACCCCCTTTCCTTACTGCAGAGCTGCTCTGCATCTTATAAGACCAAGTGGCTTTTGCAGTTACCAAGCCCCAGCGATCACTCGACCAAGAGCCCAGAAAACAATGATTGGGAAGGCAGGGACGATATAAACTGTCCATGCCTTTTCAGTGGAGAGCCAGCTTTACACTCATGCAACTGCACACTAATTAGACAACGCCTGTGCAGAGCTAGATGTCGACCGCCCGGGCGTTTATAGCCAGCCTCCTTATAAATTACAATTACAATCAGCCATATATTCCAATTGACTTTGGATTTTAGGAGTAGAGAACAGGAAACAAAGCATCCCAGCAAAAGAAGTAAGCTTTCCATGTAGATGTTTTGTAGGTCATATGACAACAGTCTTTCCTTTCTATTTAAAGGGGTGTTCTCACTACAAAGATTAGCTTTCAAAATGAAGGGACAGATAAATGAAGACTTTTTGCTAAATACATTGTTCAATAGATTTTACTTTACTCAAGAGACAACAGAATTTGTATGTACTCTTAAGGGTACATAGGTTTATATGAGAAACTGCATACCAGACCATACTCTGTCATTTGATTTGAGCTAAGAGCAGAGCGTGACGTCACCCCACGGTTGGACTGATCTCTGAAGAAAAAATTATTATCTCTAACAAGATAAGCCTTTTTTTTTTTTTACTGATAAGCCTTTGCTTTCACTGCTTACAGCCTTTGTAGCTTTGTCTACTTACCGATAAGATTTCCTGTACTGCTCTTTGTAATGTCTCAGCTAGCTATGGAGAGAGGCTAAATATGCTAATCACTGCTATAGAACCACCCACAGCCTGAGGAGAGCACAGTGAAAGAAAAGCTGGCTGTGACTGTGAATCTGCATAGTGAGATAACCCCTTTAAGTACTGGCAGATCTAAATCTAGAAATATAAAGTAAGACAAAATGTGTTATATTTTTTAATTAGGTCTACACCTGTAATGCACAAAGTTAGAGGAGCTTTGGCTAAAAGAAGCAAAGAAAATGAGGGTTACAGGAGTAAGATAGATTTACCACCTACTACAAGCCATGTGTTACTTACTCAGACTGCTGCTGAAAACCCAAACCAGCATGCAACAGAAGAGCAATTTCCTATCACAGCTTATAACAAGGTACTCTGAAGGAGAGATATTGACGTTGGCAGGATGTGTACATATTATATTTTATGTGTTAAAAAAGACAGATCACTTCTCAGATAAATGTAAAAAGTTATAGCATATTAAAAAGACTTTTTTAAAATATGTTTACTTAAAGGGGTTTTGCTAAGAAGTGAGTTTCTTACCTCTTAATCTGCTCAGAAAAGAAAAGAAACAAACATGCTGCCTCACAGGGGAGAGATAGGGGCTGAGAACACAGCCATGAAGCAGGGAGCGTGTGCAATGTTTACTCAAATAATCACATTACAACTAGCAGATTCTCTATACAAAAGACAAGATCTTTCTCCACAGACCATTGCCAGCTCATTCAAATTCCCTGTCATCAGATAAGAAGAGCAAACACGCAAGCGGTGCCAGATAATCTCCTGTCAGCTGCTGGTCCTGTCTAATGCAAACTTTTAAGTAACTAAAGGCATGTAAGGAAGGCTGTAACTCTCAGAGGCTTCACTTTTTGTAATCACATATATTTAGAAAAGTGATTAAATACCCATTTTGGAGGATCCCACGTCAATATTACATCGTGGCAAAACCCCTTTAACAAAACAGACAGGGATGTATGCAGGATTTTGTAAAAAGAAATGGGTTTGCACATGTATACTTGTAAATACATGAACACACTTGCAGAATGCATATGCGTTTGAAATATACATGTAGACAAAATTGTTTGTATCCTTCCATTAAATAAAGAAAAACCCACAATGGCCACTGAAATTACTTAAAGCTGACAAAAGTAATAATAAGTTTAAATTTACTGAAAACTAACTAATGAAAATCAGACATTGCATTTGAAACATTTTAAAAAACAAAATAATGAAACTTACCTGGATACAAATAATGGTATGTTTAACTTAATATTTTGTTGTACAACCTTTGAGGCAATCCCTGCAAGCAAACAATTTCTGTAACTCTCAATGAGACTTCTGCATCTGTCCACAAGTATTTTGGCCCATTCCTGATAAGCAAATGTCAGGGACCGGTCAGGGGCACACGAACAGACACCAACAGAGTGAGGCCCTGACACTGGTCCCAACCACTGTCCCTGCCTTTTGGGGGTACCTGAATCCTTAATAGGTCGGCCCCAACCAGAAGACTAGGAGCTACACTGATTAAGTGCAGACACAAGACACAGACAAACGAAGACAGAACACAATAAAGTGGGGTCAGACTTGCCAGGTCAATACCGGTCAGGCGCAGCAGTACCATATCACTGAGAGAGAGAATAGTCAGGAGAACAGCAGGGTCAAATACAGAAAAGGCAAATGCAAAAGGAAGGGCTAGCTACAAGCAAAAGAACTCTATAGCAGGCACAGGTGACTGGTGAAGGCATCCTTAAATAGGTAAGCAGCAGACACAGAACAGAGGTGATAGGTGGAAGAAACACAAAACTAGATAGGGAAACAAGGCTGTCAATCAAGGAGGAACACTGGTTAACTGAAAGAGTGCTGGAGGGTTCCCGGCCACGGGCGTTGGCCAGGAATCAATTACCTACAGATAAGTAAAGACCAGTTCACACTGGTGGATAAGAATACAAGGTATTACGTTAAAAACCATGGTTTACGTCGTACCGTCCTTGGCCAGCGACCAGAGCCAAAAGCAGGGGGCGTGCCAGGCACAATCATGACAGCAAACAGCTCCAGCTGTATTTGGTTTCTCCAGACTGCATGTTTCAGCTCCTTCCTCAGATGTTCAATAGGATTTAGATCAGGGCTCATAGAAGCCATTTCAGAATAGTCCAATGCTTTGCTCATAGCCATTCTTGGATGACCTGTGAATGAAACCAAGCTTTCTGACACTGGGCAACACATTTCTCTCCAGAATGCTTTGATAGCTTTGCAATTTCATTGTACCCTGCACAGATTCAAGACACCCTGTGCCAGATGCAGCAAAGCAGCCCCAAGAAATAACCAAGCCTCCTTCATGTTTTACAGTAGGTACAATGTTCTTTTCTTTGTATACTTACTTTTTACATCTGTGTTTATAGAGATGATGTGACTTGCCAAAAAGCTCCAGTTTTGTCTCATCTATCCGATGGAAATTCTCCTAGAATTGTGGCTTATCAATATGCATGTTGGCAAATTCCAGTCTTCCTTTTTTATGATTTGCTTTCAGCAGTGGTTTCCTGATCTATCGTCTTCCATTAAGTCTACTTTAGCAAAGACAGTGGTGGATGGTGTGATCTGACACTGATGTACCTTGTCCTTGGAGTTCAGCTCTAATCTCCCTGGGTTCTTTGGTTACCATTTTTATTGTCCATCTCTTCAATTTGTCCTAAATTTTTCTCTTGCGGCCACATGCAGGAAAGTTTTCTACAGTGCTGTAGACCTTAAGCTGTTGATCTGTGGTAACAGGAAAATTGATCTGTTTGGAGGTGGTTTTATAGCCTTTACCTTTAACATGTGTTTATAATTTTCTTTCTAATCTCCTGAGATAACTCTTTTCTTTTTAATGTGTTTATTGACACTCCAATACAGCAACGTTGAATAACAGAGTATCACTAGACATGCATTTATGGGTTAGAAACATTAATAACGTAACATACGTTACCAAGTGAAGTGCCTTCTTTTCCTTTTTCTGTTAAACAAACAACAAAAATTTTAAACTAAATAATGATAGAACTTGTGAGTCCATCTCGTTGATGCAGGCGTCTTCTTTTTCCAGCTTGTTTCGCTGTTGACCAATGTAGCTGAACTCAATGCTTTCTAACTAATATGTCCGCATGAGATTAGCCATAGCCTCATAGGTGTCAAAGCTCAAACGTGTGGCCATTAGTATTCAAGATTTTTGAGTAAGAAATAGACATTTTGAAACACTCTAGTTTTCCTTCCCACAAACCATTCCATGCGCAGGAAACTATTAACATGCAAAAGATCAGTCAACTTGTCATGCAATGGTGCCTTTTCCCATCTCCATTTGCAGAAGCAAGCAGGTAAGCGACGCGCGACCCCCAGGTCCCCTCGAGAGAACTCTTTTCTTAGCTTCCTTTGGTCTACAATCAGTGTGGTACATACCATGATACCAAACAGCATAGTAACTTCTTTTCACCCTCTAAATAGCCAGACTGACCTAATTATAAGTTTTTTAACACCTGTGAAGCTAATTACAGGATACATCTTAGTTTAAGGGTATATTTACACGGCGTCTCTTAGACCGTATTTCAGGGCGTAATTGCACTGCAATATGCCCCAAAATAGGGCCTGTAACTACGGTAATTCATAGCTCTCATAGAGAACTACAGCGGGTGAAGGAAGTGACATGGGACAATAAAAGTGAATAGGGCCTTTCCCCCTCCCCTGTACTTTAGAAGTATGCACTGACCAGCGTGTACTTCTAAAACACCCGGTGTGTGAACATACCCTAACATGTCTCTATGATCAAATTATTTTCAATCTTTTTCTAGAAGTAACATCATTTTTGTCCAGGCCAATTTCATAAGTTTTTTTATAAATTTTTTCAGATGAACCATAATTCAAACTCAATGTCTGATTTTCATTTGTTAATTTAAGCAAATTTAAATGTATTACTATATACCAGTTTTCTTTTTTTTTCAGTGACCATTGTGGGATTTTCTTTCTTTATAGAAAGGGTACCAACAATTTTGTCCATATGTTTACATTTGTACTCTGTCACATAAACATAGGGCAACATTACAGAATTGAGCTTTACCCTTTTTTTGGTGTATTTTGCCCATATAAATATGAACAGTCGAAAACCAAAACTAGTCAGTTTGCGCCAGGCACGACACATTTGAATGCGCCTAGGTTATACGCTAGAATAACTAAAATATGCTAGGTATTCGCCTAAGATTTCCCATGCAAGGTATACCACACAGTAGATTTATGAAAGGTTCATACATTCGGGCACACTATACACTCATTTAATGCGCCTTAAAACTGGCGTGACATGTTGCCCATAGTATTTCCATACTTTCATTCACACACACGACTTGCACATACATTCACACACATATACACATTGTAAACTCTACTTGGTTTTGGGGTGCCTTCTTGACTGACCACGAACAACTGGATTTTTAAAGGGTTTATTACAAAGGGTAATATAAATATAAATATATATATATATATATACAAATACATACAAAGGGAAACCTAGCTGGCTAAAAAGGGACAGGGGGACTGGGGAAGGCAGGAAAAATGGGGCGAAAGAGAGACCTGACTAAGATTGTGGACGATCTTTTATACCAGACACACCCACACACACACATGGTCCATCCATAGCTCCACCCTGGAACACCTCCAAGAACTCAGTTATCCAATCAGTGAAGTTCTTATACAGGCTACATAACTCCTTGCAGAAATCACGTCGTCCAGTAGATGTCCTTCTTGATCCAGAGGTCAACAGCCTCGCTGGATAGGTCACATTGCCTGGGGGGACCACAGCACATGTCCCTGAAGAGCGGGGGTTTATCCACCCAAATTGTTGACTTCCTGTCATGGGATAATGGCAGTGTCCATTGTTCATTCAAGAAACAGGTTTTACAAGAGGTCTGGGGGGAGGATGTATTGTGTCCACTTTGATGTCGTCTTGTCCTTCATGATATGGTTAACAGACTTTAATCCTTTGGCTGGATACGGAGCATATTTAATATCCATTCCAAATCCAACACACATATGTGATACATACCCACTCAAATGCATGCTATAACACAAAGATACATGAATTTGGATTTTGTACCCTCCTTGGTTCTCTCGAACATAGCTTTTTATATGTAAAGCATTGTTCAAATCATCTGTCTCTTTGGCCTCCATTGAGCTAGTACATCAGTATACAGTAAAAAAAAAAATTCAAACCACATGGGATTTTTTTTTTCAGCTTATGGGTGACTGATACCACTCAATGCAGTTATAGGCCTTTTTTGGATGTAAACGTCAAGAGCTTTTCCTAGTATATATGTCAAGCCCAAGCCATTAACACGATGTGAGCAAAGCTTAATTCTTTCTCCCATCTGCTGGGGAATGGTGATTATCTCCCATGTAATGTTCACTTTTCACCAGCAGATGACAGTCAGTATTTCATGCAGACTGTCTAAACAATCAGAAGAGGAGAGGAGCAGGGAAAGAAGTTGCGGACAAAAATGGAAATATTGTAACCCGTGTAAATCTCTGTTGTGTTCATTCCTGAAAACGAACTTTTAAATGCTGTGTAATACTTCATGCTCCTTTGGATACTTGAACTAGTATGGGGAAAAAGCATTTCTGCAATGTTATTTACAAAGTAAAGAAATGAAGCTGCTCTTCTTGTAAGCTGCATAAAATATTTCAGTACATGCTGAGCTCAGAAAAATGATAGGCCTGCTTGTGAGTGATTAATCTACTAGTGAAATACACAGCAGAATATATCAGACTTGTAATGTAAATTTTGTGATTGTCAAGAAACAAACATATGTATATACTAATATTTTTTTCATGCGTTGTGCCTGAAAAAATCTTAAAATACATGTAAAAAGCTTGTGAAGGAAAAAAAAGCTACGAAATAATGTTGTGCTTCATTTTTAGTTTGGTCTGACATGAATCTTGAATTGTGCCACCAATTACCAACATTTTTACAGACAGGAAAAAGGAAGTGTATCCAATAAATGAAGGATGCACTTTCTTTTTCCTGCCTGGAAATAGGCTGGTGATTAGCTGCATGATTTTCTCACAATTGCTGGCAAAAATTAGGTTGCGCAAAACCAGCCCTACCTGAAATCAAAGTGCAAAACTACTTCTAAAATACAGGTGTAATGAGTGTGTATTTTAGAGGTGTATTTCCCATAAAACGAGCATGTAATTTTCAACTCATAGATTACATCATATGAACACAATTTAAAAGTAAAAGATGTGAATAGGTCCTTTCATGAGACCCTGATGCTTGTATAACACTGCCTATTTTGTAGTTATGTTTTATCTGTTACACACATCACATTCACAGCAGCTGTACAGGAAAGTCTCCCTTCTTCATTCCCTGTTCTGAGCTGTCAGGCAGAAAATGTGCAGTACAAATCTGGTGAGACTTTTTCTGCACACTATAAGATGCTGGAGCCAGCCCTGGACCCAAGTCGGCTAAGTTCTTAAAGAGGTTTTGCCGCAAAGTAAAATTGACGTGGGAAGCTTGCAAATGAAATAACAAACATTTTCACCATTCATTATAATACAAAAATTCTGCAACGTTTTTGTTTTAGCTGCTCCTTTAGTGATCCATTGTTTACAGCTCATCTCCAGGGGATACGACCAGGGCTGTGAGTTTCTCAGTCCTGGTCAGACATGCTCAGACATCACTCCTCTCAGGCAGCTACTGAGTGTTCAAACCCCAGGGGCTGTCATTGTACTCCTGTCCTCTGTACTCCTTAGTAATTAGTCAAACAGTGCAAATAAATAAAAAAGAAACCTCAATGAGGTCTGTGCATTGATAAATAGAAAAAAAACAACACAGGTTTGGTTCCTGCAGGGATTTGAACCTAGGACCCTTTTGCCTGGAGGCAAAATCTTTATCTCTCAGCTACTCATAATGCTGTACATAAGCAGACCTTTCTTTGATTACAGAGAGGAAAGGCATGGTGAGGTCATCCTGCTGGGTCACATGATATGCAATTCAAACAAATCACACACTCCCCCTTTTGAGCACACAGAGCTGAAGAGCTGGAGGCAGGAGGTATGAGATGAGATCGTGGCAAAACCCCTTTAAGGCTAGGTCTGCACACCATAGGACAAAAGACTTGTTTTTGAACCTGATTTTTTTTGTCAGTTTTTTGTCCAAAGCAGCTGGGTTTCTGACGAGTTTTTTGGGTGTGTTTTTGGACGGGTTTTGGGCAGTTTTAAATATATACAAAATTCATGACCCTTGTTTAAACACCTGGGCAGAAGAACTGAACAAAAACCACACCAGAAATCACCGAAAAAAAAGTCCAAAAACTGTCCAGCGGTTTACATAGACTTCAATAGTAAATTTTCTGCTGGACTCCATCGGATTTTACATCATGTTCCTAAAATGCCCAAAAATGAGCAGAAAAAAACGACCTGTGTAGACTACAGGTTATTTTTTGCATTAAAGTCTTTGTGAACTGTTTTCCGGCGGATTTTCAGTGGTTTCAAAATATTAAAACCGCTGAAAATCCGATGGGATATCTCTGCTGTGTAGACATAGCCTAAAGAGAGAGAGCAGTTAGCTCTGATAGCAGAATTGCATTTTGCTAATCCTTTTTCTTTGGTTTTGACTGAGAAAGAGAGGGAGTAGATAAGGAACAACAGGTTAGGTTTCGGGACAGTATCGTCCTGTGCCATGTACCCCTCTTTATTAGGTAAGGCATAGGATGTGGCCAGGGTAGGGACAGTTAAATATACCTATGGGAGATATCTGGCATTTCCTGGACATTACTGCTCATGAACTAAATGTTGCGAGAGCAGTGATATCATGGGAATAGCACATGAACACCGAAGCAATTAATTGGCTGCAGCCATCATGCATGATGACAGAAGAGGGAGCAAATAAAAACTGGGAGGCAATACCGTCAGCTTCAGTGAGTATAGGTGAGTATATATTTTTGTATTATTATTCAACCAAAGAACATCTTTATTTTATTAAATTTAAGTTGCACAATCCCTTTAAAGGTGGTCACTTTCAATTTCATGGTTTGAGTTGACATTTTGGGGCTTCTGAACCAAATACTAGTTTTCCATAAAGTTATAGTGTCAGGGTATAATAGTCTGAACTTACAGTGGTCATTCCAGAACCAATTACTATTGTAATTTTAGAAACCAATGTACAGTGGCAATGTCTGATAACTAATAAACCCTTCCCACATTGCACTATATATTACGGTGGTGGTGGGTAGTGTTTCCCATACAGTGCTGTTAATATACATTACAGGCTCAAGAAACTAAGTTCGCGCCATCGGCACCAGGCACCATTCCAAACCCACTATTTATATCAACAGTAGAAATTTCTCTCACATGGAGATTTCCTTCACCACCAGATCATGCTGAAATCCTAACCTGTCATAATCCATTCTAAACAGACATATTGAATTCCTTAAGTTCTCCCCAAACATTTATTTCAAAACTTTTGGGCCTTCTTGTGAAAAAGCCCAAATTTAATGTAGCCCCCAATGACATGCCCTTTGGTTTTTAAAGTAAAATGGGAAAAATTACAAAAAATGATATTATAATATCCCCCAAAATAATTTCCCCACTTTTCCCCGTGTTCCGTATTGTTTGATTATTCAAAAATTTTTTGTACTTCGCTCCCCTTTTTTCTTTGTCTTGCTCACGGCTGTCATTCCAAACCTTACTAACATGTTCACCCTCCTCTATCTGAAACTTTTCCTTTTAAACTAGCTTTAGTTTCCGCTTCGTTCAGGAAACCCACTTCTGCCCCCTCTTTTCTTGTTTCTAACCTTCCAAACTTTAAAAATGTCTTGTCTGTCACAGGCCCTGTCCACTCTACTAACTCGAGGAAAAAAGCCGCCCCCCCCCTGCCCCCCCCCCCCCCAAAACATTTGGGATACGGTCGGTTTTCCGCCGGTATTTCTCGTGCCTTTTTTGAGGGGCCCCCTTACACTCCACTGAAACTGCAATGACCATAATATCTCATGATATCTTGTCAGCATATTTCAGTGGTCAATACTTGTTCTCACTCTCTGCTCCATTGGCTAAAAGGACACTGTCCGTTCCAAGTTTTTCTCCTACCTTTCTGACTACTATTCAAAATTTCCTTTTGATGGCCCCTTTTTTTCTCTTTTTAATTTAGTTATTTGTGGGTTTCCCCAAGCTTTGGGTTTAGTGAGTAAGGCTTTTTCTCTAAAGAATCCAAGCTGAGCACACTATTAGCAGGTTTGGTTTCCAGTACCATGTTTATGCTGATGGTACCCAAAAATCTCTATCCTCACATTACTCCTTCTCTCCTTAGTTTTTGTTGGCTAAGGCACATTACGCAAATCTCGGCGCATAGTATATTAGTGCTAGTGTATGTAATGTGCCTATCGAGGCGCATTGCATATCATTACTAGTGTATGTAATGGGCCTCAATAGGCGCATTGCGTTATGGAGGCGCAACGCATATCATTGCTACTATATGTAATGCACCTTTTTAAGTGCATTACAATGTGACGTCCCCAGCGTATAATTTTGGTGTACAACAGTTCATTTTCATCAAGACTATGGCGTCAAAAGTGTTTTGGTGCAAAATAGACCAAAAAAGGGCGCTTGTGTATTGGTACATGTCGCTCTAAATCTTTTAAAAATGGAGCATCTTCTGTTTCCTCCATCAGCTTCTTTACCTAAACTTGATGTCTACAATTGTAACACAACTATTCAACCAATAAATTAACTCAGTGTCTTAGGGTACATTCACACTGCATATTATTTACACAAACACTGGCGCACCATAAACGCTGTTGAAATGATGTGCTTGCGAGCTTGTAATTTCAATGCGAAAACGATGTGCAATGGCCCGAGGCAGATTTCTTCCTCCTATATGTTCCAGTTTTCAGCACGTATACGCTTGAAAGAATTGACGTAATTTCTTTTCAGGCACGTGCAAAACTACGAGAGTAAAATACGCATCATGTGATTGATCATGTGCATATTTTACATTGTAGTCTATGAGAAGTGTATTGTACTAAGCTTTGAGCGTATTTTGGCACAAAATACATGTAAAAATACATGCCAAATTGTGTGTGAACATACATTTAGAGTTATTCATGACTGTTCTATCCTTTCTTCTTTTGAAAAATCTTCCATTCCGTTTCTCTTGTTGTTCCCATTCTAAGGAATTCACTCCCCTGGGCTATTAGACTTGTTCATAGCACTCCCATTGCATTCACAACTCATTTCTTTGAAAAGGCACATGTGTCACATCATTTGTATGTTCATGTGACAGGTGCAGCCATTCACAGGCCACAGTGTTCATGTGCAGATGAATGTTGCGGCCTGTGATTGGCTGCACCAGTCACGTGAATTATGAACGTTTAAAGCTACAGCTGGGATCACCATGACAGCCACAGCGACGGAACAACAGCGTCCAGGAGGTAAGTATGCTTCTTCTCTTCTATTTTCCATCATGACCTGACCTACTAATGAGCATTCTTTACTGTTGGAACACCCCTTTAAGGTTGAGAAACCTACTTGGCCATTTCAAAACATGAACCTTCTTTTTCCACCCTTCTGTAGATGAAGTAGTTTTTAGCTTTGTTTTGTGTGGTTCTTTGTCCTGTTGCGTTATCCTTCTCTTTAGCCTGAGGCTGTGCGCTGCTGCCCTTACATTCTTCTGTATAATGTTTTGATATACCTTTGAATTCTTTGTTGCTTAAGTGCTCAGAAAGCATTTAGACCTTGGTGCAGCAAAACAGTCGCAAACCATGATGATTTCCCGACGGATTCACCATCTACAATCATTGTAGGTGGTGAATCCGTCCGGAAATAATTGAGCCGTATTTTCTATTGAAATCAATAGAAAATGGGCTGTTACTTATTTCGGCCGGATTTGCAGACGGATTGACGATCGTCAATCCGTCGGCAAATACGCGGCGAAATAAGCCGTGTGAACGAGGCCTAAAGCTCCAAAATTGGAAATTCACCTGTAGGCATCACAACTGGGAAGCAAAATGTTTCAGATCCAATCATCTATAATTGTGATATCAGTAGTGTCCTCACACTTTTTATGAAAAAAAACATGAGTCTATCAGATCATAGCATATTGATGTTGTACCTTGTAAGAACCCACTGCAAGGATACCCCTGTCTTTCAATTTATAAGGGAACATCTTATTCTTGATGTAGATGATTCAGCCAGGCGTGGTAATTAACTCTAGATCCAGTAACTGAAGACATGGTCCTGGAGTGTCTGCTCTACCTGGTCACATTTTATTTATTTATTTATTTATTTTTTTTTCAAATTCAATCATCTTTATTTGAATAGCAAAAACATGAAAGTACAAAGTCACTTATTGCAACAAGACATCAGAATGCAGTGATACATCAAAATAAGGAATGGGTACAGAGTACATTTTTTTTTTTCCCTTTGACCCATCCCAACCCGTGGGCAAAAGCAGATGTCATAGAAAGGTTGAGACACTGCAAAGTGATTTATATCCTAGACAACCTTTAAGAAATGAGACGATGGCATTTAAGCTTCCCGTGAGCGTAGCCGTTGCCTGGAGAACCATTAAGTGACCTCTTATACAAGCCTTAGAGATAAACAGGGAAATAAAAAAGAAAGAAAAGGGGGCAAAAGAAATGGGGACATAAAATAACCGAAAGCAAACGAGGGTACCACTTAGAACAGCTGGCTCGACGGGCGCGCCCCACCTCCCTAAAAAAAAAAGAAGAGATTGCTAGAAGCCCTCCAACCCCTCCACCCGTTCTTCAACCTCTTCAAGATGTCTCCCCCTCCTGCACTGTGGGCGAGTTCCTCTAGGCATGGGACAGATAGCGGTCTGTTTCACAAAAGGAAATCCAGTCCTCCCAGACACTCAAATATCGGCTATAGCACGAAGGGGAATCAGTTCTGAACTCCTCCAAGCGCTGAAGGGCATGGACCTCTCGGATCCAGTCCGATATGGTTGGGCTGGCAGTGGAGAGCCAAAGTCTAGGGATGAGTATCTTGGCAGCAAGGATCAGAAACATCACCAGATGTGACTTAAGCAAGGCAATGGGTAAAGGGATATCAAACAGAAGCACCAGTGCTGGGTCACCCCGGAGGCTAATCCCCGTGATGTGTTGAATTAAGTTCAGGACCCCGACCCAGAAAGGTTGCAGAGCAGGGCAGCTCCATCATACGTGGGTCATAGCCTGGTCACATTTTAAACACTGGTTCCATTGCTGTTCTCCCTGGGTATTTGACAGTTATCTGGCCACCCTTTGCCCTTCTTCCTCCTTTATTACCCACTACTTCTCCAGCTCCTTCTGTAAGGTTGAACTCGAACAGGATTCAGTCTTGGTAAGACCACACGGAGCTGACGCCCTCCTCTGTAGATGCGCCTATTAAGCATATCTGGTTGGGCTCAGCTGCAGCATTATCATCATCTCTGATAAAAACAGAGACAATCTAATAAGAAGAGATGTGAACATTTACACTTATATACAGCAATTAGCCATAATAAAACCACCGACAAGTAAAACAAATAATATTATCTTATAAGGACTTGTTCACACGGAGTATTCAATCCGTGTTACAAGCGCTTTGTAGATCCGTCTTGGGGACCGACAGAGCGGACCCCAAGACAGATCTAAAAAAATTAGCGTGAGATTTATCACTGCTCGCTATTAGAAGACCCCAGCGGCGTTCACATGAGAGATCGCCGCTGTGTGTTTCAAAAACGCCGCTCGGGTCCGTCTTGAAAACTATTGCATGTCAAATTTCTTTTCAAGACGGACCCAAGCGGCGCTTTGAAACACCAGCGGCGATCATCTACATGTGAACGCTGCTGCGTCTTCCTAGTAGCAATCAGTGATAATCCACTGCTAATTGTTTAGATCCTCTTGGGGCCCCCTCTGTTTGTCCCCAAGACGGATCTACAAACGCTTGAAACACGAAGTAAAACCCCGGGAACAATCCTAACAATGCATCAGTCAAGGAGTGGGATATATCAGGCAGAAATTAAATAGTTTTAGGCTAGGTCTACACAGCTGATGTCAAAATACCATCCGAAATTCAGCGGCATTTTGAAATTGCTGGACTGTGGCAGGACTGTGGTTTTTGGTGCAGATTTGCTCAAAAGCCACGGTCTGTATTTGGATTTGCCGTCCACCCCATACACTTTTAAAGTAGGGAAACCACGGCAATCCCAAATATGTTGCATATTGTGCCAGATTTTAAAACTGACGGTAAAAATCCTTGCTGTGTAGACTACACAGATTTTTTTATTGCTGTCTAAGCAGCACTGGTACTATCGGATTTTCTGCCAAAAATTACACGGAAAACCTGTGCTCTGTAGACCTAGCCTTACAGTTGATGCTTTAGAAGCAAGAAAAGCACAAAGGGTTGAAATCTGAGTGACTTTGACAAGGGCAAAAATGTGAGGGCAAATGACTTAAAAAGTTAATGCGGGGCTGTAAAAAAGAAAAAAAAGGGAAAAAAAAAAAAGGTGTCACAGTGCTTGGGAAAAGTTTGGCTGGATTTTGGGGCTTTTCTGACCCCTTTTCCAAAGCTCAAAGTGGCTACAAAAGAGGGACATTAGTATCAATTTTTCTGGACTATGGGGCAATTAAAAAAAGTTGGGCCTTTTGAACCCGATGAAATCATGTTTTTCCCTTTTTCGTTTATGCAGGGGTCCAATGCATTTGCAATTTAAACTAAATTCATTATAGGAATAGAAGGAGCCCTGTTTAAAGCTCTAGGGCCAAACCTGCACAAAAGAAGGGGGGAGTTTAAAACAACCTGGGGCTGCACCCAACTGGATTTGGGAAAAGGGCCCCTTTTGGGGCAGGGGTTTTGGGGTAGGGCCCCACCCACCCTTTTCGGCCAAAAGGGAGGGTGCCAGAAATAATATTTCTAGAAAAAGGAAGTCTGATTCCCTGAATAACAACCCTTTCAGAACGTTTAAAAGGATCAATTTTCACTGGAAAACCTGAAAAAAGGTGTTTTGGGGGTCCCAAAGCCTAGACCCAAATCCAGGGGGTTTTTATTGGGGAAAAAAGGGTACTTTTATGCAATAAATTTGGCGGGGGATTTAAATATTATGGCTAGACAAATATACAGTATAATGAAAAGGGAGCAAAATAAAATACTGCTATATTTCATAAACTGGTTTTAATCTCTAACCTGCCATTATGAAATGGTCTGATATACAGTAAATCGCTGACTGGTTGACAGTCATTTTACAGACGGCTTTCAAATCAGAAAACAGTCTGTAAATCCGACCGAAAATCTTACCGTGGGGACAAGCTCTTAGTGTCTACTATTCTGGTGAATATAGGCAGTGTATCACAGTCTTTTCTTTGAATGGACAGTGTAGAAGGAGTTTAGAAAGGAGTTTAGAAATATACTTGTGGTAGTCAGGACACGGTAGAAATCTTTCAGCAGTACCAGGAATGGCCTCAGAGGTGTATAACTTGGGCACTACATGCAGAACAAATCATCTCCGCTTCCCTTAAATACCTTCAATGACCCCTCAAATGTATAACAGATCAACCCTAACACTTCCGAATTGGTGTGTGTTAGTTTTATGCCTAATGTCCAGGGTTTCCTATTATATGTGTGCGCGTGATCCCACTATCTTGATTTCACCCTGACGATCCGGGTTACCTGAACTGCTGCATGTCCCGGAAGGGAAATGCATGTCATTTCCGGTTGGTGCCGCCGGGAACTATACTGCGCATTCTGAAAGCCGGCCCAAGACCATGCGGCGCCCGGCGTTCTAAATACTGGCACTGCGCATGTCTGGAAGAAAGATACATGTCACATACCGGTTATGCTAAACCGGGATCATCACTGTTCTTATTAAAAATACATTTCGTTCTCTGACGCGAAGCTCAAAATGCGCTCTTGACCACATAATACTGCCTAGCACAGCAGCCAGAGAATCACCTATGGCATAGTCCTATCACTACTTTACCGTCTCAATCGAGCCAATCAGGCCTCTCACTGGGTCTCACACGACCTCCATTATTCAGAGAGAAAAAATAAAAAACACCCAACTGCAAAGCTGCCTTCTTTATGACAGCCTGTGAAGTGGGCGGGTACAGAAAACCCAAAATGGAAGCACCCCTTCCTTTCCTTTATTAATTTTTTCTCTCTGAATAATGCGAGGTCGATGACCCAGTGAGAGGCCTGAATGGCTCGATTGATAGGTAAAGATAGATAGGACAGCCCGATTTGCGAGACCACGTTGAAGTCGTGGCCAGATTAAACATGTCTGATCATGATATGTAACCGAGATTCCTCAAATTTTTTCATGTATGATAGATAGCATAAATGCTTCTTTAAGGGATTATCGACTTAGTAGTATAGCCCATATTTGCAGAAAATTGGTGCCGCTGTCGGCGGTCGTGTGTGTACATGTATAATCTTCATGTGGTCCGCAGCCCACCGTGGCACCCAGGTTTGCATACGTTTTTTTCAGTAATGGTTTTTTGTGTGCAGAAACATACGCGTTTATACTTGGTGTACATTGAATTTTAAACCTATAAGGAAAGGAAGGGGTGCTTCATTTGTGTTTTCTGTACCGCCCACTCTCCACAGGGCCTGTCATAAGAAGGGCAGCTTTGCAGGTTGCTGGTGTTTTCATTTTTATTTTTTCTCTCTGAATAATGGATGTCGGTGACCCAGTGAGAGCCTGATTGCTCGATTGAGAGGGTAAAGATAGGATAAGACTGCCCGATTTGAGACAACGTTGAAGTCGTGGCAGCTTAAACATGTTTCTGAATTCATGATATGTGAACCGAGTGTCTCAAAGTTTTTTCATGGATGATAAAATAGCATAAATGCTTTCTTTAGGGATTTCGACGTAGTGTATTTGCCCTTTTTGCAGAAATGTTAGCCGCTGAGTGGTCGGTCCTGTGTGTGTACATGTATAATTACATGTGTGCCCGCAGCCCACTGGCCAGTGCGCACCCAGGTTTGCATACTTTTTTCAGTAATTGGTTTTTGTGTGGCAGAAACATACGTTATACTTGTTGTACATATTGACTTTCAACTATATGGAAAGGAAGGGGTGCTTCCATTCATTGGGTTTCTGTCCCCGCCCACTCTCACAGGCTGTCATAAGAAAGGGCAAGCGTTGCAAGGTTGGGTGTTTTTTATTTTTTTCTCTCTGAATAATAGGGGGATGTCGTGACCCAGTGAGAGGCCTGAATTTGGCTCGATTGAGGGTAAAGAAAGGATAGGAACTGCACCGAATTTTGACAAGACCACTTGAAGTCGTGGGCCAGCTTAAACATGTTCTGATCATGATATGTGTACCCGTGGAGTCTCAAAGTTTTTTCATTTATGATAGATAGCATATATGCTTCCTTTAGGATTCGACGTAGTGTATTGCCCTTATTTGCAGAAATGTTGCCGCTAGGTGGACGTCTTGTGTGGACCTTGTATAATTACATTTGTGCCGCAGCCCTGCCATGGCACCCAGGTTTGCATAACGTTTTTTCTGTAATGTTTTTGTTTGCAGAAAACTTACGATGTATACTTGGTGTACATTGATTTCTTAACCAATATGGAAAGGAAGGGGTGCTTCCATTTGGTTTCCTGTCGCCCAGCCCACCTCACACAGCTGTCCATAAGAAGGGCATCTTTGCAGGTTGGTGTTTTTTAATTTTTTCTCTCTGAATAATGGTGGTCCGGTAGACCCATTGAGAGCCTGATAGGCTCGATTGAGAGGTAAGATAGGATAGGACTGCCCGATTTGAGACCCACGTTGAAGTCGTGGGCAGCTTAAACATGTTCTGATCATGCGATATGTGAACCGAGAGTCCTCCAAAGTTTTTTCATGAATGATAGAATAGACATAAATGCTTCTTTAGGGGATTTCGACGTAGTGTATTGCCCCTTTATGCAGAAATGTGCCGCTGGTGGCGTCTGTGTGTGTACATCGTTAAAAATTACTAGTGTGCCGCCCCACTGGCCAGTGCACCCAGGTTTGCATACGTTTTTCAGTAATGTTTTTTGTTGTGCAGAAAAACATACGTTATACCTTGAGGTGTACATGTGATTTTAACCATATATGGAAAGGAAGGGGTGCTTCCATTTTGTTTATTTCCCACACCACACACACAGCTGTCATAAGAAGGGCAGCTTGCAGGTTGGGTGTTTTTTTTATTTTTTTTCTCTCTGAATAATGAGAGGTCGATGGACCCAGTGAGAGCCTGATTGCTCGTTGAGAGGTACTGAAAGGATAGGACTGCCCGATTGAACACACTTGCGAAGTCCGTGGGCAGCTTAAACATGTTCTGAATCATGATATGTGAACGAGAGTCCTCAAAGTTTTTCATGTATGATAGATAGCATTAAATGCTTCTTTAGGGATTTCGAGACGTATGTATTCACCTAATGGCAAGTACACTCATTCCTGACAGCCAACCCAACCATCCACTCCAAGTATAATTGATAGCAAACTATTGCGGCGGGACGTCTCACCTTAATTCTCTGAATTTCCCAGAGCAACTACTATATAACAGACACACATAGTTTAACATGGGCTTAATACAGGGCCAAAGATTTCGGGGTACAGACATTCACTGTCCTCAGCTGACATAAATTTTTCAGATGTAAGTAATCAATTGAATAAAATTTGAAAAATTAATGATATATTTATGATGCATATCCAATGGTCAGATTTGAAAAAATCAATAGTGGTCCTCCTGGAGAGTGCGAACAAAACAGAGCAGGGTGAACAGACCCAAAGCAGAGTCTATTCAATAAAACAACCCAAAAAAATTTCAAAGGGCTCTTGAGGCCCTTGGATGAAACTGAATCCATACGATAGACCCATTGGGCCTCTTTACATAGGATTCGAAAACCCTTTCCCCCTCCTCTGGGGAGGGTTCACACCTCAAAGATCAAAAAGCGCGAGTTTTCCCATTAAACCTTTGATTTTCCCAAAAACAGGGTGGGGCTACGGGTGCCCTTCTCCTATTTCGTAAAATCCCCCAGATGTTCTCTCCCCCTTTTCTTTTAAATATTCTCCTTTTTTTTCCCAAATAAAAATTAAAAGTGGGGGGGGGCCCATATAAAAACAAATAAACTACTCCTTCGTCCTACAGTTGGAAAAATCACAAAATAAAAAATTTGGTTTTCCATTTGGGGCACTTGGGGAAGGATTTTATTTTGTTGTATATAGGGAAAGGCTACACCTCTCTCCCCAAAATTTAAAAACTTTAACCAATCGGTTCCCCCTTTCCAACCACGTCCCTTGGGAGGGTTTTGGTTTTAAGTGGTATGGATCTTTACCCTTTGAAAGATCTACCCCCCCCGATAAGTTATAAAAAGGGGGGTTTGAAGGAAGGTATCCCCCCTTCTGATCCTGACCCAAACTTTAAAAGTTTCCCCCCAATTTTTTTTAAAGGGATTTTAAACCCAAATTTTTTGATTTCTGTCATAAAAAATTGCAACTATACGTGCTTTATTGTTGTTTTTAATCTTCCGGGGTTTTTTCCTTGTACCCAAATTTTGTCCTTTTCCCTGTTTTTTGGCATGCCTAAATGGCTGATTCCAGGACACTTAAAGGGTTAATCCTCGTTTAAAAAAAATCTCTCCCCTCAACATCCCTAAACTGTCTCCTAAAGTCCTCATTTTCTGGAGCAATTTCTCTTAACCTCAAAAATTGCCCCTTCGGTTTTCCCCTCTCTACAGGGCAATGGAGGGGTAACTTTTCCCAGTGTAACAAGCTTTTAAGTTGCGTGGATTTTCCCCTATACTTATCTGATGAATTTTTAACCATTTGAATCTTTAAAAGGAAAAGGAAACACCCAAAAAGGGGTAAAAACTCTCCTGCATTTCAAAGTAAAATGCATACGTTTTTGTTTTTTATTAAGTTGTGAAACCCAAACTCCTCAAAGTGAAAAACCGTACCCCCAAGGGGATGATGATGTATTTCAATGTACCTCCCCCTGAAAAAAAATTTCGGGGGGGGCCCAAATTGATCAACCCCTGTTTGAGATACCAAGGTGGCCTCCCCCCCCAAGCCCGGAACGTTTTTGCATAAGCGGGCACAAGGGCCCCCCATTGGGGTGCCCCTGAGCTGGTGAAAGGTCTTCCCAAAAGAAAAAATAATTATGTTTTAGCACAAAGTCAAGTATTTAAATGAAAAAAAAGAAATTTTTGAGGGGGGAAATTTTCTAAAAATTTTCTTGTGGAAAAAAAAATTTTTCTACTGCCGAAATGCCTTTTTTAAATGTGGATATTACTATAAAAGCTTTCACACCTAGAGCCCAATAGTATTTTTCTTTTTTAAACTGTAACCCCCGCCCAAATCTACCAAAAGATCAGAAGTGCCCCTTTTAAATTGAAAAGTGGAAAATTTTGGTTAAAAAAAGCCCGTAAAAATATTATCAGTAAAATCCCTACATTTTCCCGAAAATTGTTTCCTACCCCTGAGTTTTTGGCTCCCTTTTTTGTGGGGTATACCCCTTTAAATGGATTTTTTGGGATGGATAGAAGGGTTCGGTTTTTGGGGGGTTTTTTGAAGGCATCATAAATTTGAATTCTGTGTGTGAATCAGGCCCATCTCTAAACCCCAAAAATTTTTTCCCTTTCTATTCCATAAAAAAGGGGGTTGTTGTTGGATCAAAAAGATAAATTTGTAAAAATGCCTTTTGTCCTTGAGAAGATCGTTACACATCTTTTTTATAAAAGCATGATTTAATTTTTCAAATTTTGGTCCCCCCCTTATCGGAGGGGTTTGATGATTACGGGATTTAACCGTTCCGTGTTTGGACAATTTTCTAATTCCTTTTAAACTAAAGATTTTTTGGAAAAAAAATGGTAGCCTCTTTTTAAAACCCAGATCACGAAATTCTTTGAGACTTTTGAAAAAAAAAATCAATTTCCTTTGAAATCCAGCTAAACTGGGGGGCCCATTCCCCTACTTTTGAGTTTCAATTTATTTTGCCCCTCTTTTAAAATTTTTCCCCCTCCAAAAAGGGCACAAAAGTACTTTATCCCCTCTAAATCCTTTGCCGAAACCCCAATTCCCGGCATTAAAATTTCTTTCTTTGTTTTTAAAAAAATTTTTTTCCCAATTTGACTTACGCAAAAAATAGATGTAAAATTTTTTGGGTCCTTTAAAAAATCACTAAATTTTGGTGGGGGGCAAAAAAGTCAACCCCTCATTTAAAATCTGAAATTTCCTCTTTTACTAAATTGCCCAAAATTCTGAAAAGTTTAAATTTAAATTCTAAAGGGGCCTAAAACCAAATGTCATTGTTTTCTCCCCGGGGGTCTCGGGCCTTTACCTGCCCATATTTTACAACAAACTAAACCCTTTTCAAAAGGCCCAAAAATTTGGAAAAACCCTTTTTTTTCTTCCCTTGATTTCCCAACTGGGGGGCCCAAAAGGGGAGTATTTTTATTGTTTATACCCCACTTAATTATTTTGGAAAAAAAAGGAAAATATTTAAAAGAAGGGGGGGAGAACATCTGGGGGATATACGAAATAGGGGGAAAACACCCATTAGCCCGACATGGGGGGAAAATTCAAAATGGTAAAGGGGAAATCCCCTGCGCTTTTTGATCTTAAGGTCGTAAAGGACCACCCCAGAGGGGGGGAATGGGATAGACGAATCCAAGGAAAAAGGGCCCCCAAGGGATCAAATCGGGGGTTTCAGTTCAACCAAAGGGGGCCCCAATGAGACTTTGCAATTTGGGGTTTTTTTTTTGAAAAACCCTGGGTTTGGGGGCCCTTTCCCCTTTTTTTTTCCAGGGGGAAAAAAAAAATTTTAAAAATTTTTTTTGGTTTTAAAAATTTTTTTTTTTAATTTTTTTTTTAATTTTTTTTAAAAAAAGGGGGGGGTCCCCTTTTTGGCCAAAAAAATTTTTTTTTAAAAAAACCCAAAAAATTTTAAAAAAAATTTTGGGAAAAAACCTTGGGGTTTTTTTTAAAAAAAGGGGTGGGGGGGGGGTTAAAAAAAAGGGGGAAAAAAAAGGGGTTAACCCCAAAAAAAAGGGAATTTTTTTAAAAAAAAAAATTTTTTTTTTTTTGGGGGGGGCCCCCCTTAAGGGGTTTTAAAGGGGCCCCCCCCAAAAAATTTCCCCCCCGGGGGGGGGGGCCCCCCCGGGGGGGAGTTGCCCCCCCCCCCGGGGGGGAAAAAAAAAACCCCCCCGCCCTTTAACCGGAAAAGGGTTTAAAATGGGGGAAACCCCTTTTTGGCCCCCAAAAAAAAAAAACCCCCGCGGAAAAAGGGGCTTCGGGAAAAAAGGGGGGGGAAAAAAAAAAAAGGGGGGGAAAAGGGGGCCCCCGGGGAAACCCAAAAAAACCCCCCCCCCCTTTTTTAAAAAAAAATTTTTTTTTAAAAAAGGGGTTTTTCCCCCCAAAAAAACCCCTTTTAAAACCTACCTTTTTTTAAAAAAATTTTAAACCCCCCTAAAATTTTTTAAAAAAAGGGGGGGGGGTTTTTTTTTTTTAAAGGAAAAAAATTTTTAAAACCCCCGGCCCCCAAAACCCCCTGGGAAAAAAAAACCCTTTTTTTTAAAATTTTTTTTAAAAAAAAATTTTGGGAAAAAATTTTTTTCCCCCCCCCAAAAAACCCTTTTTTTCCCCCCCCGGAAAAAATTTTTTTTTTTAAAAAAAAAAACCCCCCCCCCCCCTTTTGGAAAAAAAAAAATTTTTAAAACCCCCCCCCTTTTTCCCTTTTTTTTAAAAACCCCCCCCCCAAGGGCCCCACCCCCCAATTTAAAAAATTTTTAAAAAAAAAAAAAAAAACCCCCCTTTTTTTTCCCCCCCAAAATTTTTTTAAAAAAAACCCCCCCTTTTCCCCAAAATTTTTTTTTTTAAAAAAATTTTAAAACCCCCCCTTTTCCCCCCCCCCCAAAAAAAAAAACCCCCATTTTTTTAAAAATTTTTCCAAGACGGGGGGGCCCCCCTTTTCCCCCTTTTTAAAATTTTTTTTTTTTTTAAAAAAACCCTTTTTTTCCCCCCAAAAAAAAAAAAAATTTAAAACCCCCCTCCCCAAAAAAAAAAATTTTTAAAAAAAAAATTTTTAAAAAAAAAAAAAACCAAAATTTTAAAAAAATTTTAAAAAATTTGGGCAAAAACCCCCCCCCCAAAAAATAAAAAAAAAAAAATTAAGAAATTATTTTTAAAAAAAAAAAAAAATTAAAAAAAAAAAATTTTTAAAAAAGGGGAAGGGAAAAAAAAAAATTTTCCCAAAACCCCCTTCCCAAATTTTTTCCCCCCCCCTAAATTTAAAAAACCCCCCCCCAATTTTTGGGCCCCCCCAAAAAAACCCCCCCCAAAAACCCCCCCAAAATTTTTTTTTTACCGAAAAAAACCCCCAAACGGGGGAAATTTCCCCCAAAATTTTTTTCCCCCCCCCCCCCCCCCAAAAAAAGGGGGGGAAAAAAAAAAAACAAAAGGGCCCCCCCCCCCCCCTTTCCCCCCCCCAAACCCCCCAAAACCCTTTTTTCCCTTTTTTTTTTTTTTTTCCAAAAAAATTTAAAAAAAACCCCCTTTTAAAAAAAAGGGGGAACCTAAAAAACCAAAACCCCCCAAAAACCCCCCAAAAAAAAAAATTTTTAAAACAAAAAAACCCCTTTAAAAAAAAAAAAAGGGGCCCCCCCCCGG
Organism: Phyllomedusa bahiana; assembly: GCA_025379985.1. Classification (NCBI taxonomy): domain Eukaryota; kingdom Metazoa; phylum Chordata; class Amphibia; order Anura; family Hylidae; genus Phyllomedusa; species Phyllomedusa bahiana. Next base: position 84,619 of record JAODAL010006575.1, on the reverse strand, counting down.
GGCCCCCCCCCAAAAAAACCCCCCAAAAAAAAGGGCCTTTTTCTAAAATATTTTCCCAAATTTTTTTTTTCCTTTGGTTTTTTTCAAATTTTTTTAAATTTTAAAAAAAAATAAAATTTAAAAAAAAAATTTAAAAAAGGGAAAAAAAGGGGCCCCCCCCAAAAAAAAAATTTAATTTCCCATTTCCCCCTTTTTTCCCCCCCCCCTTTTTGGGGGGTAAAAATTTTAAAAAAAACCTTTTAAAAAAAAAAAAAACCCCCTTTTTTTGGGGCCCCTTTTTTTAAAAAAATTTTTTTTCCCCCAAAAAATTTTTTTAAAATTTTCCCCCAAAAAGGGGGGGCCCCAAAAACCCCCCCCAAATAAAAAAAAAATTTTTTTGGGTTTTCCCCTTTCCCCCCTCCCCAAAAAAAAATCCCCCCCCAAAAAAAAAAAACCCCCCCCCCCCTTTTTTTTAAAGCCCCCCCCTTTTTTTTTCCCAAAAAAACCCCCCCCCCCCGGCCCCCCCCAAACCCCCCCCTTTCCCCCCTCCCCAAAAAAAATTTTTTAAAAGGCCCCCCAAAAAAAACCCCCCCCCCAAAAAAAAACCTTTTTTCCCCCCTTTTTTTCCCCCCCCCCAAAAAAAAACCCCCCCTTTCCCCCCTTTAAAAAGGGAAAAAAACCCCAAAAAAATTTTTTTTTTAAATTTTTTTCCGGAAAAATTTTTAAAATTTGTTTTTTTTTTTTTTAAAAAAAAAAAATTTTTTTTAAAAAACCCCCAAAAAAACCCCCCAAAAATTTTTTTAAAAAAAAAAACCCCCGGTTTTGGGGGGGGAAAAAGGGGAAAAAAAACCCCAAAAAATAAAAAAAGGGGGGCCCCCCTTTTTTCCCCAAAAAACCCTTTTTTGGGGTTTAAAACCCAAAAAAATTTGGGGGGGGGGGGGGGAAAGGGGGGGGGGGGAAAAACCCCCAAAAAAATTTCCCCTTTTCCCAAAACCTTTAAAAACCCCCCCTTTTAAAATTTTTTTTTAAAGGGGGCCCCCCCCTTTTTTTTTTTTTCCCCAAAAAAGGGAAAAAACCCCCCCCCCCCCCCAAAAAAACCTTGAAAAAAACCCCCCCTTTTTTCCAAAAAAAGGACCCCCCAAAAAAAACAAACCCCCCAATTTCCCCCCAAAAAAAAAAAAAACGCGTTACCCCCGCTACGCAGGGGGGCCGGCACCCGCCGGCCCCATAGACATGTCACTTATCTTCCTGCGCGTACAATACAATCGTATTGTACGAGCAGGGAGAGGAGGCGTAATCCATAGTTCTCTATGAGAGCTACGGATTACCGTAAACATGGGGCGAATTTTGCTCATATTGGAGCGCAGTATGCCGCAAAATACGCCCCAAAATAAGCCGTGTGAACATACCCTTAGATCCGGAAAGATAAACCAAACTGATTGCTTTTATATGTTTCAGATCATTTGGGAAGCATTCTGTATGTATTTGTAGTATTATGTAATTTTTTTCTTGTAACTTTGATCCTCCTAAAATTCATCTGTGTATCTTTATCAAAACTGCTACTCCTGAATACTCATCTGGGGTTCCACAACTGTCCAGCTTTAAAATGCAACATTTAGCAGCCCTCTATAGACAGGCAACTAATCGGATTGTCACGTAACCTTATGTTCACTAGTAACAGAACATAATTGGTGAAAGCGACTAAAAGCACCACTTTAAGTGTTCACACGGCTGATTCACGCGGTAATTGCGGGATGGATTTCGTCCGCAATTATGGTGTGTGTACGGGGGCGGGTGGGGGGGGAGGGAGGGGCAGCAGTTCGCCGACCCCATAGGCTTTCATTGTCCACGGCGCGTATCCCGCCGGGATAATGTGCATGTCACTTTCTCCCCACTCGCTGTGGATTACCGTAATGACTGGGACGGACTTCAGCCGTATTTTGCGCAGTACGGCGCGAATTACGGATTGAAATCCGTTCCAAAATAAGCTGTGTGAACATAGCCTTACCGTTGATTGCCTGAAGCGGTCATGTGCCTCTGATTTACATCACTGTTTGAAAGTGAGCAGCTCTGAACGGTGATGTAACTTGAGACACTTGACCGCTGCAATGGTGATGTGCCTGTTCAGCAGTAGGGAATTGTAAACCGAGAACTGGAGGAAAGAGAGTATAGAGTTTTTTGTATTTTTTTTTGTGTGGCCCCAGGAGCCCTTAAGAGACTACACTTTTCCTGACCAAGCCAAAAAACGCAGGACAATCGCCCTAAAAAGAGCGCGCCTGCCAGGAACCTAACCCTATACACACTGGCCCTACTTGGCCCTGTGACCTTATCCCGACATGTTTCGATCATCCAGGGATCGCTTCAGGGGAAGGTTGGCCAATGCTGGCTAGCCCTGACAGGGTAGGAGACCTTCCTCACACGGACTTATGATCCAAGCATCGCTGAGTTGAATAGTTGTAAATCATCTAACGTAATTGCCGTTTTTGAATTGCTCTCGGCGATATATCAGGTATTCATCCAGCCAATGCTGACTAGCATTGACAGGGTAGGAGACCTTCCTCACACGGACTTAGGATCCAAGCATCGCTGAGTTGAATAGTTGTAAATCATCTAACGTAATTGCCGTTTTTGAATTGCTCTCGGCGATATATCAGGTAATGTAATTACCCTTTACTCTCACGCGGTTTTGTCAAGTCGTGACCTGCGTTTTCTGTTTTCTATTTTCCAACCTTCCCCTGAAGCGATCCCTGGATGATCGAAACATGTCGGGATAAGGTCACAGGGCCAAGTAGGGCCAGTGTGTATAGGGTTAGGTTCCTGGCAGGCGCGCTCTTTTTAGGGCGATTGTCCTGCGTTTCTTTGGCTTGGTCAGGAAAAGTGTAGTCTCTTAAGGGCTGCATAGGGCGAGTGTAATTTACCGCCTACCCTGTTTTCGGTCTTTAGGCTGTTATACCATACTATGCTTGAGTGTTTCTTTCTTAAGAGATATTAATATTTTAATGCATATTATTAAAAGTTACATTTTATAGCCATTTTTTTCCTCTTTTTGTTTAGTATATTTTTGTGGCTAAGAGGTTCATTTGTGTTCTCTCACTATTTGAGGGTCTATTTTTGGCCCCAGGAGCATTACATTTTTATTTAGGACATACACAACCCCTTTAAACTTATAAAGTAAGCATTACGCAAAGTTAAGTTTACAGCCAGACTAACAGTAATTATAAATAGCCTAGCTTAGTGCCTACATTTAGGGCCACTACTAAGTCTTATTTTATTGCCGGGGCTCTTGTAAATGTAAACAACTTTACTATGTTTCTTTTTCAAGTTTTAGCAATTCCCTGTTGAATTATATAGCATTTCAGGCTAGGTTCACATCTGTGACAGAGGTTCCCTTCAGACCCTACTAATTACAATGGGTTCGTCAGGTATCTACTGGGGTTGGCCATAGTCCAAATTTTAAAAAAAATAGAGTTGCTGCGCTATTTTTTGTGCCATTCCTGAACATTTTATGAAGGTTCTGAAAGGAACCTCCAATGCAGATGTGAACTGGGCCTTAGAGGTATATGACTTTTTGTATAGCAAATGTGTGCATTCTTTGCATAGAAGTTGGTTATAAAAGGGTTTAAGCATTTTGATTTATTTGTGACTGCTGCTACACAATTTATAACTCTCCAGTATTTTAGCCAAACCAGAGGTCTATTTTGTAATTAAAGAGGTTGTCTAGTAGGGAACCTGGCAGATGGTTTTTGCTGCCTTGTTTGAGAGCAGAATGTGATAGAGGGTGAGAAGTGAAGCTCTGATACACACGTTTATATGGTTTGGAGCAGGATTTCTGAGTAAAAATACAGATATGGCTTCTTAAGTTACAGTGCAAGTCCTGCTTACTTCATCCACATACAGTAATGACAGCTTTCCTTGCATCAGTGTGTGTACAAAGCAAACCTTCAATCACTATATGTGGGTGGGGTAAGCACTACTTTGTTTCAGTTTTTTTCTCTGGTTTTTAATCAGAAATCCTGCTTTAAGTGATATAAACCTATATCAGAGCACAGCTTTCACTCCTCTATCATATTCTGCTCTCAGCTAGCGTAGCATAAACCACCTGACAGGTCCCCTTTAAACCGGGTGGAGGGGGGGGGGGGAAAATTTTTAAGGTATGTTTACACAGCACAAAAATAGATCGTATTTTCGACAGTTTTAGGATTCTAAAAACCGCTGAAAATACGACTGTTCAGCCAGCCCATGGACTTTAATACACCCAAAAAAAAAAAACAAAAAAAAAAAAACAACCTGCAGTCTACACAAGTAATTTTTTTTCCTGTACGTTTTCTGGCTCCACTGTATTTAAGAACTTGTTACTAAATACGCTGTCAATTTTTGTCATTTGTTTCCCATACAATCAATTGTATGGCCAGAAGGCAAAAAAAAAAACAAGAACTGACCGCAGTTTTTCCAAATACAGTGACAAAAATCACGGTCGAGCATCGGAAAAAAAAAACGGTCGACTTTGACTGTTTTGTTTGATGCTGTGTGGATCTAGCCTAATACTTCCCTACCTGTCATCTGCAACTGCTGCTCCAGTAATCCCTTGATCCACTCCTCTTCACTTCTGGATTCTTGTCTTGACACATATGCTCCATTGTAGGTCAAAGGAGTGTGGCGGGCCTCTCCACTGTGTCGGATCAAGAACCCAGAAGTGAAGAGGAGCTGGTCCAGGGAGCACTGAAACAGCAGTAGTGGAGAACAGGTAGGTAAATATAACTCATCCCTCCTCCAGGCCCAATTCAAGATTTACTTTCCTCCAATAGACAACCCCTTTAAGCCATGTACAGTGTAATCTAATGGGAGAAAATTCCAAAATGCTCTTTGCAGATTATGTGAAACTGGATTTAAAAAGTTAGTTTAGGAAATAACCACAGAAGCAATGTTTTAATTTACTGCTAGCAGCATGTAGGTTGTAACCCTGGCAAGTGCACTGTAATTTATATTACCATTGCTCAAACAAGTGTTTTAAAGCTACCCAATAAGCATTATTCATAAATATATACTACACAACATATCCAGTATCCTTAGGAGTATGTTAAATTATTACTAAGATGTTCTACCCTTATGCAGTCCTTTGTACTAATTATTTATAGCTAGTGCTTTACTTCTGTATGTCCTTCACTGATATCCAGTGGTTTAGTTTTCTAATAAATAATATAAACTCTGGGTCTAATACTGGAAGGGTATTTTTGGTATGCAGATATTGACTAAAGTGGGGTTGGCATGTTAAAGTGAGATAGAAACGGATGGTGGCAGGGGCCTTAGATGCTTTAGTCTTGTGGGGTCCTGATATTACTAATGGTAGTCCTGCTTCTTTATCACCTCTTCTACTTAGGGGCTGTTCACACTGCATTTTTGGACCCGATTTTGGATCTGAAAATCGCATCCAAAAATGCAGTGGCGATCGGATCCTAAACGGATCCAAAACGCAGCTGCATGTTTGGATACGGGTTGGATGCAGCAGGATCGCTCCCTATAGTTTATTATAGGGCTCCTGCTGCATCTTTCGGATCAAGAATTGACATGTCAATCCTTGGAACGGATCCGAAAAACGGTGTGAGACACGCATCGGTGATCACTCGTGTGAACACCGATGCATATTTCACAGTAAAAGCAATGTAAATCACAGTGCTCATTGTTAGATACGCGTTTGGGTCCGTTTAGCGTCCAACAGACGGATCTAAACAAGTATCTGAAAACGTATGTTCACATGGACTCAACACGCCGTGGGAACATACCCTTATTCTCAAAATTGCTCCAGCACCACCAAATAACACATTGTTACTAAAACTAAAGAACACTGTAAGAAAATGGCATTGGTCTGTCATCTCGGCCAGTCTGCTTTCAGCAATGGAGAATGGTGATACCCTGTTTCCCCGAAAATAAGACAGTGTCTTATATTAATTTTTGCTCCTAAAGACGAACTAAGACTTATCTTTAGGAGATGTTTTTTTTTTCTATGAACAATAATTCACATTTATTGTTGAACAAAACATCAACATGTATTAATATACTGTAGTGATTTCATCACAAACATCTGAATTTCATAACTAAAAATGCACTGTGTCTTATTTTCAGAGGTGTCTTATTTTCGGGAAACATGGTAGGAATGTTAGGAAAAAAAGTCATGGAGAGAAGAGTAAAACAAAACCTGTAAGGAGTTTCTCAGTTACCCTTATTTGATGGTAAAGCCTACACTCATGGTATCACTTAAACAGCATTGTATGGTCTTCATGCCTTATTTTAGATTATACATCTGGATGCCTTTCTAGACAATGCCATATTAGGAAAGGTTCAGAGTGAAGGAACAGCCGTCTAAATGCAGAATTATATACACAGTGCAAGTCTCAGGAACGGAATACAAATTGGATCTCCTAGGAAAGGGATGGGTGAGGGGACAACATGCATGCAATTTTTCTTATCGCACAGCATCCACGCATCACGGTAATAATTTCTCTTTGGTGATAAAAGAGTAAAAGACAAACCGGGATCATCAGGGGACAAATATTGAACAATGTCAGGAAACTGAGCCCCAGTGTGACTCACCACATGTTTAGGTAACCAGGACACTAGACTTCACAAATTACATGCTGCGGGCACAGTGCTGCTTCTTGTGTATTTAAACAAATACGTTTGCAGAGCGTGCAGTGTCAAGAAATGTATTCTGAATTCAAAATAGAGATTGAAAATTATTGATGGGTTGGAGTTTAAGATGAATAGAAAATAAAATGAAATGAACTTGGCTCTCCTATGATAATAACCACCTTATAGTAACCAGGAGTTACCAAACAAAAAGCACAAACAGCCCATGACATGCAGCCAGAAAGAGCTTGTGGGAAGTCATTCATTAGAGCATATTAGCAGGATGAAATTTATACAGCTTTATTGGGGACAGCACATACAACTTAAAGGGGTTTTGCCACGATGTAATGTTGACGTGGGATCCTCCAAAATGGGTATTAAATCACTTTTCTAAATATATGGGATTACAAAAATTGCAGCCTGAGAGCGCTACAGGCTGCCTTACCTGCCCTTAGTTACTTAAAAGCTTGCATTAGATACGACCAGGTAGAGTGACAGGAGCTGCTGGTCGGGCTTGTGCAGAGCACACTTATCTGATGAAAGGGAGCATGAAGAAGCTTTCAAGGGGCTGTGGAGAAAGGTGTTGTCTTTTGTATACAGAATCCACTGGTTGTAATGTGATTATCTGAGTAGATCCCTGCTTTATCTGATGACAGGGAACATGAAGGAGCTTTCAAGAGGCTGTGGAGAAAGCGTTGTCGTTTGTATACAGAATCCACTAGTTGTAGTGTGATTAATTGAGTGAACATTGCACACGATCCCTTATGCATGGCTCTGTGCTCTGGCTGTCTCTCTCTCTCTCTTAGCTCAGCATGGCTTGTTTACTTTGCTTCTTAGCAGATAAGGCACGTCCTGGCAAAACCGCTTTAAGGGAACACCTTTATTAAAGAGCAGCACTATACTTTGTATAAAATCGGTTTCCTTTTTTTTTTCTTAAATAAAAACTATGCTGGTGCTGAAGTAAAGCAGAAAAAACCCTGATACTCATCTATGTTCTTAGGGCATGTTCACACGACGGATTTGGGCGCGGTTATGGCCACGGGTTCTGACGCGGTTTCCGCAGCCAAATCGCGCCTAGTTTATTAACATGGTTTCCTATGGGAAACAGCGTTAATATTCACACGCCGCGGCCGAACCCGCGCGTGTGGGGAACTATCCTGTCAATTCTTGACAAGGAGTGCTCTGCGAGGCGGCCGCGCGGTGCTACAGCGGGCGTCGCCACAGCTCGGTTTGCCCCCTGCTATTAATTTGCATGGGGGCAAACCCTCGGCGCAAGCTGCGCCCCAAACCACGGCCAGCACCTGCGTCACAAACCCGTGTCGGGAGACGCGAGTTTGCGGCGAGGTCAGACGAGGTATTGGCCGCGGGAGCTGCGGCGAAACCCGCGGCCAAAACCGCTGTGTGAACGGGGCCTTACTTTAGTTCCAGCGCTGACGCCTCCCTGAGCCTTTTGGTAACTTCTAGGTCCTAGCAGTCAGAACATCCCTGATTAAATGATTACTTGATATTTCCTGAGTGTTCGAAGGCTCCAAAGGGTGATGTTAGAAAACTTCACATGACTACTGCAGCCAATAAGCAGTTGCAGCAAGGACTGCTAGCATCAGAAGATCCAGGGAGATAGACAGCGACAGCACTTTTTGTTTTTCTGTATTTAATTTGGTTACTGCAGCTTAAATTTATAAAAAAAAAGGACACCCACGAATCTTCAGTCTCCCCAACTGGAAAGCCTTTTGATGTGCATTTTACATGCCCATCTTTTTCAGCACAGTCAGTAGTGGACAGATATACACAGGTTACTTACTCCATTCACTGCACCCCAGTATTCAGTGTCAATAGACCATGTGAAGAATTTTAGACAGTTACTCCCTTATGTAGTGGAAAACACTGTAGTATGAAGTCTTTGGGATATCAGATATAAAACGGCTATGGATTTAAAAAAAAAAAAAGTTAAGTAACTTCTCTAAATAGCCCACAAAAGGCCTACAGTTTAGAAGTCTTAGGCCATGTTCACACGGCTTAAAATGGGCCGTATATCGGTCCATAATTACGCGCCGAAGTGCGCCAATTACGGGCCGAAAACAGCCCATTCATTACGGTAATTCACAGTTCTCATAGAGAACTATGGATTACGTCTCCTCTCCCCGCCCGGCAGGGAGATAATTGACATGTCACTTTCTAGCGGCGTATACGCGCCGCTAGCAGTGATTGTCTATGGGCCGGCGAAGTGCCGGCCCCCTGCTCACTCCCCCCGCTCCCGCCCCCACGGCGTAATTGCGGGCCGTAATTACGCCCTGCAAATACACCGTGTGAACATGGCCTTAGATTTTCTCCTTTTGTTACCACATATATGGTTTCTTAAATGACTAGTAGGTTACCGCGAAGCAGTGGTTTGAAGAAGGAAAGTAATACATTACACATAGTATGTGTGTAACCAAAGCATGCACAGCTGCACAAGACGAATTTTTGCAAAGTGTTTGGTTTTTTTATTATTACAGATGAAATAAACTAAAAATAGAAGAGACAACACATTTTAGTATAAATACTATGTTTATTAAATAATTTCTTACAGTTTACTTTCAGTTATTTACAATGGCTATTCCCATACTTATGACACATCATACATGAAATGCAGTCATTTCCATTTACAAATAAAGCAGTGCTATATATAACAAACAGCATACAAAATACTCAGTTTATGTACCCTTGTCACCAATATCCACCATGCACAAGATCTGAAAGTACATTTCCAGACTAGAAGGTAGACAATCAGCAACATCACATAACTGAACAATTACACACTGCTAGATTTTATCTGTCATTAGTTCACTCATAAAAGTCTATGCACATCCAGGTTTCAACTTTATAAAGGGAACTTGTCAGCTGTTTCGTGTTGCCTAGTGTTTGGGCATTGTGAAATAGCCAAAGGCTTCCTCACTGCTGTAATGTGATTTAGCGCCATGTTATTTCAGGGTATAACACACCTGACTGGTACTAGGTAGCTTGTGGCCATCTCATGATGCCTGTGGTTTAGGCAGCATAAAACACCTGACATCTTTCCTCTAAAAATGTTGTACAAGAAAAAAAAAAAAACAAAAAACACACAGCCGTTTCTTTTTCCCCAAACAGTGCCACATGTGTCTACAGGTTGAACGTGGTGCTGCAGCTCAGCCCCATTCAAGAACAGGTTCAGTTTCTGGAAAAATGCTGCAGTGTTTTTTGTTTTTTTTCAACTTTAAGACAAGACTGATGACAGACATTCAGTCGAGTACACATCACTTTACATTACAATTCTCATTTCTCAAGTTCTGCAGAAAAAGCACACAAAACATTCCCACTAATGCATATTTACACAATGTAGTGACAAAGCAGAATATTAGTAGCTGAATATCCCTTTTTTACCCCAAACCATTAAACTCATCATACAAAAGAAAAAAAGCAACAGACAAATCTACATTATTAAAGGGGTTATCCTGTTTTTTAAAACCAATAGCCCATCCTTATAATAGGCTACAGATATTAGAATGGTGGTGGTCCATTGTCTTGGCACCTCTGACTGAGCTGCTTTAAAAGGGGCCACAGGTCTCCAATGACGCTTCCCTTCTTAAAGGGGTTTTGCCACGATGTAATGTTGACGTGGGATTCTCCAAAATGGGTATTTAATCACTTTTCTAAATATATGTGATAACAAAAAGTGAAGCCTGTGAGAGCTACAGCTTTCTTTACATGCCCTTAGTTACTTAAAAGTTTACCTTAGACACGACCAGGAGCGGATCTGGCCACGCTTGCGTGTTTGCACTTCTTATCGGATGACAGGGAACATGAAGGAGCTTGCAAGGGCCTGTGGAGAAAGATCCTGTATCTTTTGTATAGAGAATCCACTTGTTGTAATGTAATTATCTTAGTAATCATTGCAGATGCTCCCTTGCTTGCTCGCTCTGCTCTGGCCCCCTCTCTCTTCCCCCTGCAGCCGTTCATGACACCGCATGATTTGTTTATTTTCTGTACTGAGCAGATAATAGGTAAGGAAGTCACTTCCTTGGCAAAACCCCTTTAACCACAGCTTCAAACCTTTTGTAGCAACTTTGCCTTTGCCAGGCATTGTTGCTCACTACAGCTTTGTCCCATTTAAGTGAATTGGGATGAGCTTCAATACTTGTCAAAGCTACTACTACTAGCAGCTGTGCCTGTTTTTATTAAAAAAGGATGCAGCATCTGCCTGAGCGCTATAGTCCCTATAAGCAACTAATCAGAAGAGATGCTGAGAGTCAGACCCCCACCAATCGAATATGGACATGTCTTAGGAATAGGCCATTCATTTTACAGAACAGGAGAACCCCTTTAATGCACACCTCTCACAGAACTAGTGTTAGCATCCACTTTGATCACATTACCATTTTCACTTTAGAAAGTGTATGGGTTCATTTTCATCTTAAAAATAGATGTTTTGTGCGCAAACAGCTTTGCAAGGAAGAGACTAAGTTGATATGTAGAGTGCAGACCATCACATAAGTGGCATTGTAAAAATAAGCATCTAGCATACAATATTGCTTTAAGAGAAATGGAAAGCTATTAATGTTACCCGTCTTTGGTGTTACTTGAGGGAGAAGTCAAGACTCGCACTGCTCCGTATTCCAATCTTTGATCGTTATGAGAAGAGGTATAAAAGCAGACTGAACTTACACACAAAATTGCACAGATGAAAAGACAGATTCTACATGAAAAGGTGAATTAAATGGGTATTCCCATAGTTGATGTGGATCCCTTCTCTTGACCCTAATCTTAAAATAAGTATTGGTCCCATAGCTGGGAACATGTATCAGGTCTTTATGTCATGCTCGTTTAACTTAGCAGATCACTAGCCTTGAATTACCCAGCTATAGTAGTTGATTTATAATTAAACAAAATGGGCAATTTTTCTTTATATAGGGCTAATGAACTTAAATGTCTCCAACTACAAGACTATTGAATTTGATCACCAATACCATGTTGGGGGGGCATGACTGAACAGGCATCAGAGTTAACTTACACTGCTATGGCAGAGGAAATCATACTATCCGGTATGAACCTGACATGATATTCTCAGTCAGGCAACTTCCTGCACAGTCAATATTGTTTACAGGTAGTGGTATCAACTGCTTCTACTAAAGCAACAGATTAAAGGGGTTGTCTCACTACAAGGATTGCTTTTGATGTTAAAGATCTTGCAAAAACAAGTCAATTTGCAATATATGTCCATTAACAGTGTCCTAACTATTCCTAGATATCCCTTCTTGTATGGGCTGCATCAGCTCCTCATGTCGCTATAGCTACAGACCCGTTTGATCTATCCTGATAGGCTGCCAGCACTGGTTGCTATAGCTACAGACCTGGCTTCTACTGCAGCCTAGTAGAAGCCAGTAAACACGCCCCTGAATACAAAGTGAAACCAAGAAAACAAGACACAGGTGAGATGAATCAACGTAGTGAGACAACCCCTTTAACCACAGATACCAGAAAAAGCCGTCTCCCCTCCCCACCCACCCAGGACCAAGAACTAAGCCTAATTGGCGTATATAAAACAAACCCTTAGTGCCACACGCTTAGATGTGGAAACAAACTAAACCGACTGCTTTTATATGTTTAAGATCATTTGGAAAGCATTCTGTATGTATTTGTAGTATTATGTAATATTTTTTTTTGTAACTTTGATCCTCCTAAAATTCATCTGTGTATCTTCATCAAAACCGCTACTCCACAACTGTCCAGCAGCTTTAATATGCAACATTTAGTAGCCCTCTATAGCCAGGCAACGAACCGGATTGTCACGTAACCTTATGTTCACTACTAACGAAACATAATTGGTCAAAGCGACTAGAAGCACCACTCTAAAAACTCATTAGTGGACGTGCAAATCCCTTAGTCTTTCATTTCAAGCTATGAAATGGTTAAAAAATAAACACTAAAAATAATAAGACAATTTAAATGGACCACTGTCAAGAGACAGTAACATTTACCATAACTGAAGACAAACATGGATAGATGCATTTTAATGTGTCTTCACATATGTAGTCAACAGAGACATAATTTGAAGCTCCTGGGCCTTGACACTAAAAATTAAATGGGAACTCGCAGCTACCATCTGTTGTTTACAATACTGGTGTCTTGTGTGGCTAAAGGACTTCCGAGTCCCCTTAGGCTAGAGAGCCCAGTAGCAATTGCTGCCTCTGCACCACCTATAGCTGCGCCCCTGGCAGTCAGTCTTGTATGTTAACTTCAGGCTTGCTTACAATCTGTGGAGGGTTAGCCATGTGGTTAAACCGCATAAAGGGCAAAAATGAAAGAAAAGAACATTATGGTCAGTCTTCTAGTTCAAACACAACAACTTCCCTCATTCAGACATCAGTTCTTACCACGTAAACATGAGACAAAACATAACCTGAACATGACAGACTCAAAATAATAAAGCAGTCTGCAACCTATTGTTTCCATCTTCCTACACGGTCAGGTTCTTGAATTGATGCAGTGAAGGGGGTAACAGATTAGTGCACTCATGGTCCGATCCAGGCTATTCAATAAGAGGATCAGAATACTATCCAAGTTAAACAAGCTGTTACACTCTCCGTTCAGACAACCTGATTGGGCTGGTCACTAAACTAGCACCTTCCAACATGAGCATATCATTTATAGGCAGGGGAATCATCTGCTTGCACTAACGCTATAGTGCAACCACAAATATTCAGTAGAGAAACCTCAGGTAGAAAACAGTAGGGGCATTCTATGGATGACCAACATAACAGTGCTACTCAAAAACTAGACTTGGCTGCTATATTGTTTACAGGTATTATGCAGTCTATAGCAGATTAATGTATCTAAGGCATTGTAGAACGTTAAATTATGTTGCGACTGGACAAAAAAATACCCACAACATTAGCTTGTCCACATCTAGAGGTCTGTCAAGGACTAAGAGCACATTTTTGTGTGATAATTTCATACCACTCCCTCAATACATAATTATGCCTTAAGGCTATGTCTACACAGCAATGTTAAAATGGCGTTGGAAATCAGACAGTATGTTAATGCCGTACTGCGGTTCTTGTCCGGCCAGAATACATTGAACTGTACCAGAATCTGCCGTGATACGGTGGATTATAGAACATGTTCAATAAACCGGATGTTTAGAAATTCGACAATAGAAAATCAGAGCTGTGTAGACTATAGCTGGGATTTTCTACTGACGTCTATGGAGATGGTTTAGTGTCACATTTTTGCGGATTTTAAATACGGAATCCACTTAAAAATCCAACCAAAAACCAGTGCTTTGTAGACATGGCCTAAGGGATAAAACAGAATGTAAATGAAGCTGGGCAGAAAATGAACATTTTGTTGCCCAATAAGAAAAATAACTGGTTATTAATCTTCTGTTTATTGTGCCAAAATGTTTTTCTTCTGACAGGTCTTTTGAGTAAAGTCCATTTCATCAGCCTGAACATTTGACATGCTTAGTGGCTATTACTACTATCATAGTGTGATCACCAGTTTTAATTATGGGGATGATACAAAAGGGCGATACTGGAATACTTTAGTGACCTAGGAGAAAACCTTTACATCATTAATTTGCGCAAGTAACTTCAGTCTGAAGATGTTATAAGAGCATGACTAATGGTACAGTACACCCCGCAATTACGGCGGGTGTTTGGGAGTCGCGCTGATCGGCACGTACTCCCGCGGAGCAGGGGACGGCAGCCCGCCAGGCCGCGGCGTAAGCGCCATGATTAAATGACATGTCCATTATCTCACCGGTCGTACAATACGATCATATGGAACGAGCGGGGAGAGGAGGCGTAATCCACAGTTCTCTATGAGAACTGTGGATTACTGTAATGATTGGGGCGCATTTCGCTCCTATTAGAGCGCAGTACACTCAATACGTGGCGAAATGCGTCCCAAAATAAGCCATGTGAACATACCCTTAAGGGCACTCAAAACTGGTTAATAAAGGGTTACCTCTTTCCAAAAACAGGGGTCTAATCTCTCCCTTTCTTAGTATAACCAACGACTGCAGCTACTAGACCCCAGCTGACGACATTTTATCCATGTCCTGGCATATTAGTTGGCATTATCAGTGAAAACCCATGAATCAGAGGCCAGTGTCCTCTTCAAAGTACAATGCCCTTTTAGCACTGGTTATGGACGTTCTCCCATGGAACGCAATGTACTGTAACTATATTGCGCATGTATACAGTGGTCCCTTAAGTTACAATTTACAGCACTCATCTAGAAACCAATATTGCAATATGAGAACACAACTCTATGGAAAACAAGTCATTGGTTTTGTAGCCCAAAATAATGACTGAAAGAGAATTAAGCAGAAAAAAGCTGCTGCATGCTTTAAATCACTTTCCAGAGCTTTAGGAGGATCATCTGGTGCTTGAAGGAACAGGTTGAAATCTCTAAAAGGAGTTTCATAAGGTTTTTTTTTTTTCTTTTTTTTGCGGGAAAACCACAACAGCAGTTTTTGATACGGGTTTTTTGTGTGTTTTTTTGTGTTTGAGCCAAAGTCAATAATGTATCGAGTAGAGAGGAGATGTGTAGGTTGGTCCTTCATATTTCCAATTTTTCTTCAATCCACTCTTCCCATTGGCTCAGAAAAAAGAATCCCCCAAAAAATGAAGAACCCTGTGAAATCTCTGTAAAACAGCAGTACAGAACATTTAGCACTGCACAGTCCTACAGAGGTGTGCTACCAAACAGCCAATCACTATGAATATGTCACTAGTTCAGAGGTTGTACAGTGAAAGGTCCAAATCATATATGCCTAAAATCAGCAGGGTCTGTGACATTGTATGTTGAGTGATTTCAAGTTACATTGTATGTTGGAAATATTGTAACTGCAGACCATTGTAAATTAAGGGACCACTGTATTAACCTACTCATGACACCAAATGTATAAGAAAATAGAAACAAATACACCTGGAAGAAAGTATAGCAAAAAAGAAAAAAAAAAATGAAAGGACGCCGCAAGTCCCGATGAAAAGATAACCATAATACTTGGGATGAGTGAATGATGTGAAAGAATAAGGCAAGCTGCAATAAACGTCAAATTTCCACCAAAATGTATGTTTTTGTTTTAGTACATATGCTGGTTTTCCTGCTTTGTCAAGTTTTGGGCAGTTAAGGCAATATCAGATGTCATTCAACGTGACCTTGTGTAGACAACACAAAAACTTACCAAGAGGACATACATTTTTTTTCCAACTGCGTACACATGAGTAACTCATTGAGAATTTAATGCCTGTTACAAGCATGAAGTTCTATCAATATGACATGTACATGGTACATGTTAACATTTAAATAAAAGCTCAAAAGTACGCAAATATACAATTCCACAAAAAAATGAAGAAAATAAACATTAATATACAATCTGAGGTAACATTACACACAGCACACGTATAAAATACAATGAAATTACAGTCACTTAATATCAGAGTTGCAATCTTTAAAATATGCTAAGTCCTTAAAGTGACCGACTTAAAGTTACACCCAAAACATTAGTGACGGGTAGAATTTCACTGCATAGTCACGAAATGTTACCCAAAATATATATATTTTATACACAGATCTGTATATAACACATATATAAACATGGCTTTAAGTTAAGTAGTTTTAAAAATAATGCAAAACATTTGAAGGATCTTCTTGTGTTTGATAGTACAGCAGCTCATTTTATAAAATACTTCTATTAAACGTTCTCTGATGCAAAATGACGACCGGGAATTCAACATCTACTAAACTTCAGAACAGATAGGTGGGGGGGGAGGGAAGAAAAAAAAAAAAATCGGTAAAATTACAAAAAGTAATTTTTCCCCAATTTTTAAACTTTTTTTTTTTTTAAAGGATTCCACATGTGCTTTTTGGCAAAATGAATCTATGCTTCCGATAAAAGCACTGCTTTATACAGAAACAGGTCCTTATGAAGCTCGTGGTTGGGTAGTTAAGTAAAATATACAATTTCAGGAAAGCACAACCAATAAAACAGTAGTGGTTTTAGCAACGTCCTCAGTTGTAATGTGCAGACAGCATTCTTTCACAACCGGCCAATGAAATCTGTTGAAAAATTGCAGTCCTGCCAGCAGGATACAGTATAACATAATTAGAAGTTCAAGGGTTGTAGAGAAATAAAAAACAAAACTAAGTTTGTAGCAGATGTTCCAGGCATTTTAGTCTGTATATTCAGCTACAATTGACAGAAGAACAGTGATGTCATCCGGTTTTCCTCCTAAAGGTGGAAAAAAAAACCCAAAAAAAAAAAACATTTACTTAGTTGTAAAATACAAAAATAAACCAACATTGCCAGCAGATATGTATATAAGGATATATGTGCACCAATGGGTAGTAGCAGTCTAATCAATTCCCAGCAGATATGTATAGGATATATGTGCACCAATTGGTGCACCTATATCTGAAAAAAATCAGTATTTGCATCAAACCTTAAAACTATGTTGCCAATTTTCACCCACTTACCCAATATTTGAAAGAACAGAACAGAGATGGAAGTATTGAGAGACCTAAAAGATTTACGGATTTTTTTTTCAGACTAAGATGGGACCTGTCAGATTATTGGCTACTAAGCCACCATCATTAAATTATATAACAGGGAAACAGCTTATTTAACAGGCCCCTGTCCAAATTATCTATGCTAGCATGTAATAAAGGAACTTTAAGACAGAGTGTGCTGCATGCACATAACTAAAGTCATGTCGGCTGGTCCCAGTCTTCTAAAGAATCATACAGTTCTGGTACGATTTGCATTGGGATACGTCATGACAAGTTAGATCCAGCAGCATTCAGAGCATGCACAGTGAAGAGAGGTATACGGACTCAAACGGCATCTGTGTATTTGCCGGATGTCACCAAAGATGTATTAGATATTTTGAACATAAAGCTAAAGCAGACACAAACAGATGCTCGACAGAGCACGTGTAAGGGGCTACTCCACAGCAGCATAACATGGTGGTGGTTTAGTGGCCAAAAAGTCTTGAGTAAGCTGCCCTTTATATCTGGAGAAATTCAGTAAAATATAAAAGGAGATTATATATATAAAATAATTATTTGATCCCTTGCTGATTTTGTAAGTTTGCCCACTGACACAGACATCAACATTCTATAATTTTAAGGGTAGGTTTTACTTTGAGAGGGAGAATATCCAAAATTAAATCCAGAAAAGAACATTGTATAAATTATATAAATTTATTGGCATTTTGCTGGGAGAAATAAGTATTTAATCCCCTACCAACCGTTAAAAGTTCTGGCTCCTACAGACCAGTTACACGTTCCTAATCAACTCGTTACATGCATTAAAGATAGCCGTCTTAAATAGTCACCTTTATAAAAGACTCCTGTCCACAGACTCAGTCAGTCAGACTCTAACCTCTACAACATGGGCCAAAGAGCTTTCTAAGGATGTCAGGGACACGATCATAGACCTGCACAAAGCTGGAATGGGCTACAAAACCATAAGTAAGACACTGGGTGACAGGAGACAACTGTTGCTGCAATAGTAAGAAATACAAAATAACTATCAATCGACATTGATCTGGGGCACCATGCAAAATCTCGACTCGTGGGGTATCCTTGATCAGGAGGAAGGTGATAGATCAGCCTAAAACTACATGGGGTAAACTTGTTAATGATCAAGGCAGCTGGGACCACAGTCACCAAGAAAACCATTGGTAACAGATTATGCCATAATGATTTAAAATCCTGCAGTGCCTGCAAGGTCCCCCTGCTCAAGAAGTCACATGTGCAGGCCCATCTGAAGTTTACCACTGAACGCCTGGATGATTCTGTGAGTGATTGGAAGAAGGTACTGTGGTCAGATGAGACAAAAATTTAGCTCTTTGGCATTAAGGCATTAACTCAACTCACCGTGTAGGGGGAAGAGAAATGCTGCCTATGACCCAAAGAAAACCATCCCCACTGTCAAGCATGGAGGTGGAAACATTATGTTTTGGAGGTGTTTCTCTGCAAAGGGCACAGAACTGCTTCACCACATCAATGGGAGAATGGATGGAGCCATGTACTGTAAAATCCTGAACAACCTCCTTCCCTCCGCCAGGACATTAAAAATGGGTCGTGACTGGGTCTTCCAGCACGACAATGACCCAAAACATACAGCCAAGGCAACAAAGGAGTGGCTCAAAAAGAAGCACATTAAGGTCAGAGTGGCCTAGCCAGTCCCCAGACCTTAATCCCATAGAAAATTTATGGAGGGAGTTGAAACTCTGAGTTGCCAAGCGACAGTCTCAAAATCTTAATGATTTAGACATGATCTGCAAAGAGCAAAATTCCTCCTGACATGTGGGCAAACCTCATTATCAACTACAAAAACGTCTGACTGCTGTGCTTGCCAAGTCTTGTTGCCAGAAGGATCAAATACTTACTTCACTGCAATATGCAAATAAATTGATATAAATTTATATTTTATTTTTGATATTCTATCTCTCAATGTTAAAATTAACCTAACCTTAAAATAGAATGTTCATGTCTTCGTCAGTGGGCAAACTTACACAATCAGCAAGGGATCAAATAATTATTTCCTTCACTGTATATGTATATACACACACATACAGAATTTTAACTATGAAGAGGTGTGTGTATTTTATTTGAGCTATGAAGCGGAACAGTTTTTCTTTTTACACATACATAAAATTTTTTCAAATGTTCACCTGGAAAACCCCATTTAACATCACTTTCTAAACCTGTTTAATCTCCCTTTCAATATACAGATAGGGATAAAATAAGTATCTTTTCATAGATCTCCATCTAGAGATATTGCTCTCTACACATACTTATATAGAAGAGCATGTCAAAGCCACAGGCTCTTTCCACTGCATTATGCATCTTCAGTCTTACCTCTGACATTCAATCCGTAGTCACAAGCAAACTGTGCGAACGGTGACATGTAATTGGGATCATATGCCAGGTCATGGGCTTGCTCTGCAATGCTGCGTGCCGTCTGCTGTATACTTTCATAGTTTGCATTCTGGAGAGAAGGAGGAAATTCATCAGGCTACCAACCTAAAATACACACTGCAAAATTATGGATTCAGGCTTGGAGTCTAAGAACAGGCCCCAGTAATGCTGAAATCTAACTGGATGTTGAATTAATCCTCCAATCTACAAAGCTTCCCCTGCCAATATTCCTTCTTAATGTAATCACCCCCTAAACAGAATCCGTATACAACAGGTCATTACATTTAGCTCTATACAAGCTAAATACCTAAAAACAAACTTTTCTCCCACATAGATACTGAGCATAACAATAATGCTGATGTTGGGTGCAAGGAAATAATGAATATTGGCATAGTACTGGATGTACACTGGTCCCTCAAGATATAATTTCAACATACAATGGACCAATTCAAATTGTAACACTCTGGAAAACTGTCTCCAAATGTCATCCAACATAAGGCAAAATGAAGAAAATTAAAAAGATAACTAATACAGATGATACAGCAAGTCCTTACATACAAGAGCTGCTGGAAATCACTTTTCTATTTTGGAGGACACTTCTGCGCCTTGTCTGCCAAAAAGGGTGTGGTTTAATGGAAAGGGAAGAAGGGTGTGTGCCATGTGCTAAACTTTTGGTGCAATAAATGGCATAATGTAAGGCAACTTATAAAAGGTGTAAAGATAAACTAAACCGTTCTAACGTGCCACATTTGGCAACACTATGATAAATGTGGTGCATTGTGAGATGGTCTAGTAATTGCAGAGCGCATTTGCGCTTTAATACGGACAAAATGCACGCTGCAATTATGGTAATTCATAGCTCTCATAGATGGTATTGTACGCCAGGGAAGAGAAGCAAAATGCCACTTCTTCGAGACGCTTACACGCTGCTGATAATGCAAGTGAACGGGGCCGGCCGGGGAAAGCACGTACCTCTAAAAGACACAGCGTATTGTGACGCGTACAGTATGCGCCCCGATACGCCGTGTGAACATACCCTAAGAAAATGGGTCCGCTGTCACCTGGTGCCCAAAAGAGCAACTCAGCCTGGCACATGTAAAGAGCAGTACAGAACATGTAATACTAGACCACCCATCACTGCAATAATACAGATGTTCTACAAGTATAATGTTCATAATAATTGATCTTCCATCAATCACATGTTCCATTGATCGGCAGGGTTTGGGACACTGTATATGAGTAGTTTCAGAATACAATGTCCGAGGAAAGACCATTGTATAGTGAAAATATTTTATCCTGTGGCCATTGTAATGGACAAATTAAGCCTTTTCCAAATGAAAGCATATCATGAATATGATTACACAGGGCGGCATACCTTCAACTTCTTCAACTCCTGAAGAATCATATAATCAGGCATGTTGTCAAAGAGTCCATCTGTTGCCGTCAGGATAATGTCTCCTAGCTGGACATCAAATGAACTACTGTCTGCAGCATCCGGACTGTAATGATAAGACCAAAAATGAACACATCTTATCTGCTACAAATGCACAAGATATACCTCAGACTTCAGGAATTGGCTTTGATCTGCTATAACTAGTTGTTATCAATATACTACAAACCAATCGATGTAACTAGTAGTTATTATTGATCTACTACAAGTTTTCTGTGAGTTCTGGAACTTTTTCATTTACATATCAAGGTTCAGTTCAATGGTCAGACTCCTGCTGAATGTGCATTGTGTGCCGCCTGAGGGGCTGGGGGTAAGAGCCTGCACACATCCTATGAACAGACTGGCTTCTGAACACTCCCATCTAAAACACAGCTCATTGCCAAGTTACTGTTGCTTTCCCTTGCAAGAACACTGTGTGCTGCTGCTGGAAATTTTTTCACACTGATGTGAAAGCAACATGAAACCACTGATCACATGCCTACAGTCCTGCTTAGAGGAATCCCATCCAACACTACTCTGACTAAAGCAAGATGGCAGAATCTTTAAAGGGGTTGTCTCGCTACAATGATTGGGTTTTAATTAAAAGATCTTTAAAAAACAAGCAGCTTTGCAATATATGTTCATTACAAATGTCCTACTGATTTTGAGTAAGCCCTGTTAGTAGGAGTACATCAGCTTCTCAAAATCTCTATAGCCACAGACCTGTTGATCCTTATCTTACTGGCTGTCAGGTCTGTATGACTCATCACCTTCAGGAATACAGGTCTGAGCAGAGAGCCCCTCCCCCGCAGAATGCTTCTGTAGTGGAGGGAGGGGGGAGGGAGGACTCTGGCGTCTGTGTCCTTGCTGCCTGGATTAACCCTGTGTGTGCCTGCTTCCTCCTGCTCTCTACACAGATAGATGTGACAGCAGTGACCCTGTGAGTTACTATAATCATGATGTGTCTGTGGAGCTGTAACTATACTAATACTATACAAATCAGGGAGCATGTGAATGCTTCATGCTCTGTTGTACTAGTGACACATCCTGAGTATAGTAACACTTCACAGCTGCCCTGTGTCTGTTCTGACAGGGTCTGTTTGTTGCTTGAGATGTGCAGCTAAGCAGGGGTATAGGAACACTTGCATCCCCCCTGCTCTGGCTCCACACTCATAGATCAGCTCTCTCCTGTCTCCTGACTGTGGAGACGAGCAGCAAGAGCTGCAGCAGACCTAGGCAGGCACACACAGGGTTAACTCTGGCAGCAAACCCCCTCGTGCCCCCACCCTCCCCCCTGCTGTATAGAAGTTACAGAGGAGAGCTTTCTGTGTGCTGAGGGGAGGGGGGAAGAGGGAGGAGAGGAGGCAGACCAGAAGCACGCCCCTCAATTCATCTGCCAGGCACAGAGATAGGCTGAAAGCTTGTAATGAGACAACTCCTTTAACACACACATTACTGGAGGCTTCTGGGTGACAGAACAATCAATATCTTACTTATTTGTCAGCCCTATTTTGTTATGAATTCACTTCATTTAACAACATTTAAAAATAAATCACACAATATACGTTTATTTTTACATAATTTTTTTGGGGCCTCATTAGACCAGCTGATTAAACATGGGTTCCCAATGCAGGTGACTCCATGATCAACCACTGCTGTAGGGAAACAGCCTTTATAAAATAAAGAGCAATACTTACCTCTCCACTCCTCCATTCAGACACTGCCTCTTCCACTGCTCTCGTCCAATCTTCCATTTTCTTCCTAGAACTGACAGTCAGGTGTCTCTTCCTGACATTACCATTAAACGCTCAAATGGTTATGTTAGTAAGAGCCAAACCAGTCTGGAGGAGAGTAGCAGGAGAGCCAGTGCTTGAATCGAAGAGAATGGGGAGGTAAGTATCACTTTAAGTTTTCTCAACACCCACACAAATTTAAAATAAAAAAATTAAACTAGGATAGCCACTTTAAAAAAAAAAAAAAAAAAAAAAATTAACATGATTGAAACCCACAGAACCTTGAGGTAAACGGAGAGCGAAGTATGAATTCGCATGCGACTTTTTTTTGCGTAAATTGTTGTTTCTCGAGATGTATGTTCTGTACTACGGCAAACTTGGTGCAAAATACGCTGGTTCGACACTTTTACCGTGCCTAAAGTTGTCGCCTCCATATTATGATGCGCCTAAATCTGGGCGTGCACACTTTTAACGCACCTCAATTGTGGCCGTGTGGCATGCTCCAATGATAGGAGACGTAGGGCGACATGTATGAATTCTGGCGCTGATAGACCAGTTCTAAAGCCCTTTAAGGTAGTATAGACTGCGGCAGAATGTATGAACCTGTTCTTCTGCAGTTATACATACAGGTGCAGTCTAG
This sequence comes from Phyllomedusa bahiana, assembly GCA_025379985.1. Lineage (NCBI taxonomy): Eukaryota > Metazoa > Chordata > Amphibia > Anura > Hylidae > Phyllomedusa > Phyllomedusa bahiana. The sequence goes on along the minus strand of JAODAL010006575.1, from coordinate 61,263 downwards.
TGCCAATACGACAAGTCTGGCTCAGGCAGATCACCTTTAACTTGGTCTGACTGTTCTGCGCCAAAGTTTTGCCGTCAAAGAATCATAAATGTGTCTACTTCTACTAATGTGGTGCGACGCCCACAGAATGCTCCCAAACTTTTGCGCGCTAAGAAGTGTCTCTGGCACGGTACCGAGGCACTTATCACGCCACAGTTTGGAGTACGCCTGTTCATGCATCTATAGAACTGGTCTACTACAGCTTTTTGATGCCAGAATTCTGGCGCACCCAGTTCATACGTCGCCCGTAACATTTCTGAAATTGTCACGCAAAACTTTGGCGCAAAACCATACCTACAAGCCACAGTGGGCGACATGTATGAACGGGGCTGGCATCTTTTCAGCCTTATATCAGACGCAGCCCCGTTCATACATTTCTAAATCTCCCGCATGCCACTCCGGGCGCATTACAGAGCACCCGCGGCACTTTGTAATGCGCCCGAGATTTCTGTTGCAAACATAATGCGCCCAACAATTCTGGCTCTGCTAGAGTCGAACAAATACGACACTTCCATTTGTTCTGGTGTACTGAAACACTATTCTATATCTATTTAGAACCGGTGTGTCGTGCCAAGTACAAAAGCATCCACACGTGAATTCATATATGTTGCCCAAAATTTATGCAAACCCATCAATAAAATTTAATCCTTTATTATAGCATTAAAACACCATAAAAACAAACCCTTACGCGTTTCTGATCCTCTGGAGCTTGAACTTGAGCTGTAATCAAGCATCAGGTGAAACGCGTAGGCTTGTGCCGTTTGTTTTTATGGCGTTTTAATGCTACAATAAAGAATTACATTTTATGGATGGAATCACGACCTCAACTAAGTTTTGTATGGATTTGCTGAACAATCCCAACTAAAGTAGAGTACTCTCCAAGATAATTACCAGAGGATTTCATCAAGATGGAGTAGAGGTAAGCACCATAGCCTTCAGATACTACTTGCATACATTATACCCTGGATTGGGTGGTCTGCAGCTACACCCTCCAAATTGTAAAGTGCTGCGGAATATGTTGGTGCTATATAAATAAAGATTATTATTATAGCTAGGAGCTCAGTGCTGACCACTGAAATATGGTGTAAAGGAAACCTTTAACTATGTAGTCCTCAGCTTCACTGGATACCCACCTGTCACTGAGTACCACACCTTCTGCTTCAGGAGGTGCTATCGACAACTGGAATGGAGTGTTGAAGTAATGCTGCTGTTCATCTGATCGATGCACTACTTCTCCTGCCCGTACCACTAAGAAACCAGAATCTCCTAAGTTTGCAGTGTGTAAACGATGACTTCTTCTGTCCAGAACGACTAAACAGGCAGTGCTGCTTCCTTGAAGGAAAAAAAAAATGCAAATAATTAAATTGTATTAGGCTTACAACAAGTTTGTAATATGGATGTGAAGGTGTTTTATAAAACCTATTTCTCCCATTACAGTTGGCAAGGCACCGATATAAAGCTGCTTCAAAATAGCAAGGCTGTAGACCACAAGGATTACAATTTGGAGTAAAAGGTATTTTTAAAAGTGAAAGGAATGTATGCTTAGTGTAGCCTTCTTTGTTGGAGCTACTAGAATAATTAGCAGTGAAGCAGTTTAAATGTTTCAGGAATTCAAGGTTTGTGGGTTTTAGTGCCAGATGGTGCTGCTGGGTTTTTCTGTATTTGAACCTACTAGAATATATGAGGAAATAGTAATTTGCTAATGAGGTATTACATGAAATCAGTAACAGCAAGTCATAGGGATGTTAGGGGTTGTCTTGCAAAAAAATGGAATATTTGTAAGATCACAAAAAATATTACTTAAAAATGGTGAGCATTTGTGTCTGCTAATCCTGCTGTTACATGCCTATTACAGCACTTCTAGGTGTTCTTTTAAGTCCGTCTTGGGAAGTCCAACCAATGTATCCAATGGAGGTGAGAAGAAGCTACTTCTAGTGCCTTGCTTTTCATTGGCTGGAACCGCTCCACCCCTTGCATGATCCGGGTGGGGGCACAGAGCTACTGAGCATGTGTGACCATCAGCCACACATTAGGTGGACATTTCGAAAGAGAATCAAAAAGAACAGAAAAGGAGGCACCAAAACAAGCATGAAGCAACAATATATGTTCAGCTTTTTGAACATCTCCAATGCAAAATGTATGCATGGACAAATGACAAATACCCGTATCGCTGATGGATCAGAAAAGTCAGAAGAGTTTGGATCTGGCAGCAGTCACCACAATTTCTCAAAAAAGCAGTTCCATAGTATGGTTTCCAATACACAATTAACCACTAGAGGGTTTCATTAACAAAAAAATAATAATAAAAAAAAATAAAAATGTGTATATATATATATATATATACATATATATATACACATATATATATACACATATATATATACACACACACATTATTATTAATACTTGATTAAGTTGTACTAATCTGTTTTCGCTGTGTATCTAGAACTTACAAATAAAGAAATCAAGTTCTGATGTTTCCACATGTTCCTAAAGTGCTAACACGGTCAGTGAACCCTTTTCAGACATACTGGCTGCAACCATCAGTCCTTTTCTGTACTAAAAACCGATCTGTCTTGTGAGTTATTAATATGATCTCCTATACTTGGAAAGTCATAAAATGGATCCTGATACTTCGGCAGAACACTCCGCTCCTGTCTGACCTTTTCATTTAGATTAAGAACAACATATGCTCCATCACAAGACCTCACCAGATAGATTTCAGTTTAACCTCTGTACAATATTATGCTGGCAATAGGAAATAAACTGTATATTCATCCACCTATACCAATCAAATGTGACATTAGTAGCACCTGCCTGACATTTTGTTGTTCCCCAACATGCTGCCAAAACATTACCTTCACAAAGCTTCTGATGGTGTCCTCTAATATCTGGCACCACAAAGTTGGCAGCAGATCCTTTAAATCCTGTAAGTCGGGAGGTGGGGTGAGACTTTTTCAGCACATTCCATAGATACTCAATTGGATTGGGGGTCATGAAAATTTGGAGACCTCACCTTGAAGTCTGCATCATGTTCTTCAGGAATTGTTTGAAGAACTTTTGCAGAGTGACTGGGTACCTTATCCTCTTTAAGAGGCCACTGCTATTAGGGAATATGGTCTCCATGTCAGGCTGTACTTTGCAATAACGCTGGGGTAGGTAGTAGGTGTCACATGAAGAGCAGGACCCAAGGTTTTTCAGCAGAATATTACCCAGAGCATCACATGGCTTCCACCAGCTTGCCTTTTCCCCATAGTGCATCTTTTCACTAGGTAAGTGATAGATGCACTTGGACGTGCACATGACGTAAAAGAAACAAGATTCATCAACTGCTCTACGGTCCAGTTCTGATGCTCACGTTCCCATTGCAGGAAGGGCTTTTATGGGCACACTGACCAGTCTGCTACTACACAGTGGCATATGTAGCAAACCGCATTGCACTGTGTGTTCTGACACCTATCATAGCCAGCAATACATTTTGTGTGATGTGTGCTCCAACAGAAAAGACCAGGCAGTCTGACATTCAGTCCCCACATGCATTTATTAACCTCAGGCATCAATCACTGTCACCAGTTTACCTCATTTTTGGTAGGTATTAACCACTGCATACTGGGATCAACCCATACACACAGACTAGGCGCTGGACCACAGTGATCATTAAAAGGGCTTCAGCTCTTACAACCCTCCTGATTGGTAAAGTGAGGAGGGCAGTAAGTGTGTATCCCTATTTTTACATAGTCAAGATGAACTATTCCCGACTCACCTCAATCACCACTAATGCTCCCTTCTGCCACGTAGGGTAGATCACTGTTGATTACACTGTTCTAAAATCTGTTTATCTGTTTACTATGCTTCCAAAGGGGAATGATTGGTGTGTGCCTGATAAAAATGTCGTTTGTGACCAGAGTTGACGGGTATGTAGAGGTCTGCATACTGACATGTGATCACAGAAACAAACACCAGCAAAACATGTACACACAGAGGTAGCTTCAGTCAAGTGTCATAGCTTGGCAAAAAGGACAGAAGAGCATTTCACCGAGTTGTAGTAAAAAAAAAAAAAAAAAAAAAAAAAAAAAAAATACAACACAAAAAACTAGAGACCCTCAAATTACTGCAGAGTTGAATATAAGTATACAAACAACCATCAGGCGTGCACTGCATAAAGATGATATCCATGGCAGGGCGTTAATAGACAATCCCTAGTCTGCACCATTGAACACATGGTTTGACATTTTCATTTCATGGTGCCAGGACCACAAACCATGGGACACTGGAGGCTGAAAACATAGTGAAACTGGACTCCTCAGACCATACCACATTGTACCCCACTTATGTGCAAGTCTGGAGATCACTGGATGAAGCCTATAATGTTAAATGCCTTGAACTCACTGTCAAGCATAGTGGAGGTTCCTTATATTGGTGGGGGGGGGGGGGGTTATGTTATTATGGTGCTCTTTGGGTCTGACAATTGTCCTTAAAAAGGTAAACCTAGAAGTATCTGAATATTCTAAATAACTTCTGGACCATGGTCCAGACTTTGTACCCAGATGGCAATTCTCCTATCTGCACTGCTTGATGTATTGGATCTTGGCTCGAGGAGTACGAAAAAGAAGCCAAGCGTGTATCCTGGCCAGTCCAATCACCAGACCTCATTACTACAGTCTCTCTAGGGAATTATTGAGAATAAGGTAAGGAAGAGATTCCACCACCTAATTCCATCAAGGACTTAGCATCTATATTAACTGAAGAGTGGACCAAAACTGACAAAATGTTGTTCATGATTTATATTTGTCTATTCCTTGAGGAATATTAGCAGTTTTATGTGCAACCCAGATGCTACCCTTTATTATTTTTGTATAATAATAATTGTGCAATTTGTAGTTGGTGTTCGAGTTATTTTATCCAGCCCTGTACACACCTATTTATTGTAGAAGAACATCGATGACTTATTTTGTAATACACAAATATACAGGATAAAGTAGCCAACATTAAAAAGGAACCTCTCGTTGGGTTTTACCCCATTAAAATGCCACAATTGCTTTACAGTGTAGGTTCCTAACAAGTTCCAATGAGTATTTACAGTAGCTGCATTGATTAAAAGGAGTACCTCAATTGGTATATAATGTGTATGACAATTACCTGCCAGCAGTCACTGAAGTGGAGCTGCTTGGCTGAAGGTCAGAAACAAGAATGGGCATGTTTAAAAGGACCTTCGACCATGAAGATTCAGCAGAGCGGCTCCACTTCCACAAGTGCACGTAGCACGAGAAGCAATCCAAGTACTCCTTGTAACCAATGCAGGTACTACTGATACACATAGGAACGTTCGGTAAGAAATTCACGTATGAAGGCAATAGTGGGGTTCCCATTAACAAAATGACCAACTTCTTTCTCCCCCTGCACGGAGAATGGTCATGCGTCTTTACCAGAGCCTCTAAAGCAGTGTATTGGATAGCCATCAGCACTAATATGTTTCTTACCACCTTGCCATTTCACCAGTATGTTAAATCATATAACAAAGAGCATCTGTCACCAAAGCACGCTGAACCAGTCATTTCAGAGCCATTTGGAGAGGATTAGGTCCTTCATATAAAACAGATCCATTGAACTGAAGCTCTCTGAGAAACTGATACAACATGAGCTGTAAGTGTTAACATGTTAGCAGATCCCTTTTAGTTACTAAGCATTTTCTCAGAAGGGTTATCACATCAGTACTGTGGGACATTACTACGAACCCGGCACATAAAACTTTATCCCTCCAGGGAAGAAAGCCAGTACAGCTTAGAGCATTGGTCCAAAAGTTGAATAATATCCAGACAGTCAAGCATTCCCCATTTGTGCCAACAAAACAGATTCACCATTGTTTCATAACACATAATCCTCTACCGCAGAGACATAATTGGACAGCCATTTTTTCCAAAGTGTTTCCACAAACGGGTGTACAGTTCCATCCAGTGGATGGTGCAGGCACCACTTCTGCTGGCTGTAATTATACAGCTGTCATCCGGCTGTAAAAGCTGGGAGACTACTCTGACCAGGGTTGTTTAGATGCTGTAGTCTATAGCAATCATGGCACCTAGGTTGTTAGAGAGAGGGGGCTCCCACTTTCACACTTGTTAAATGTTGCATTAGAAAAACTTTTTTTAAAAAATAAATTTTATTTTTTATTTTGAAAAAATACAAATGTACACAACAAAAATGCAAAAAAAAAAAAAAAAAAAAAAAAAAAAAAAAAAGGGGCATTGCTCCAATTATACCAACCTAGAGAAAGGCAACAAGTTACTTATACCATATTGAGGACGCCATAAAACATTGATGAAACAGAAAGGATTCATAAAGTTAAATCATTAAGTTATACATACCCAAAATAGTGCCATACAAGACACAAAAAAAAAAAAAGTGGTCTCAAAATGTGGCAACGCAAAAAGACCAATCTAGACCCAGTTCTTATCTTCAGAATAAGGGATAACACTATACCTAGCCATTATAGGAATTGCATCCTACATTTTTCACAATACGCAGGCTTCATCTCTTATTGTCAGTTTTCCCTTAATTCAACTCCTTAGTAGGTAGACACCCGCCGCAATAATGTCTCCTAGCAAACAGAAAGGAGGGGAGATCCTGCGCCTTTTTTCTCTCTCTCACACATATAAGCACTAAGAAGTGCTGCTGCGAACTAGTCCCTGAAATAAGATAGAATGGTTACTAGAAGCAGCAGCCTCTTCATCAACTTTATTGGGCAACATCTGTAACCTTATCTCCAAGAAGTGGATAATCTGTCTTTATCTCTCCTTTCTGAAGACAGATTTTACCTGTCAATCAAGCAAGTAACGAATATGGGAGGCAGAGTAGGAGTCAGACTACTGAAGGAAGAATTTTTTTGTACACACACACCCTGGTTGCCAATTAAAGGGGTTGTCTCACTACAAGGATTGCTTTTTATGTTAAAGGTCTTGCAGAAACAAGTTACTTTGCAATATCTGTCCATTAACAACGTCCTACCTATTCCTAGATATCCCCTCTTGTATGGGCTACATTAGCTTCTCAGGTTGCTATAGCCACAGACCTGTTCAATCTATCCTGATAGGTTGCTAGCACTGGTTGCTATAGCTACAGACTTGGCTTCTACTGCAGCCTAGTGGAAGCCAGTAAACACGCCCCTGAATTCAAAGTGAAACCAAGAAAACAGGACGAATCAATGTAGTGAAACAACCCCTTTAACCACAACGAATAGAAAATGGGCCCTGCAATTTCTTGCATTCTGACAGCTAAGTGCTTTCACTTGGAGTTGAATGCATGGTGCTGAATGTTAAGAAGGTGTTCCCACAAAGCAAAGTCCACCACATGGGTCATCTCCCAGCTAGATGTATGCCAACCATGCATGAGAAGGAGGATGCACATGCGGCCGTTCTCGCCATTCACTTCTATGGGAGCTACCGAATATTGCCAATCGCGCACACTCCCATGGAGGTGAATGAGTACGACAGCCAAAAGCGCCACCTTCCTCATTCTCGCGCACGGTCGGCTTGCAGCTAGCCGAGGGCAAAACTGTGCAGTGGACTTTGCTTTGTGGGAAAATCCCTTTAAGAGACAAGTACTGTATGAGGGAAGCTGCAATGTTTGCCTGAGAGGTGAAAAGGCTGCCCTGAAAACTGGAGTGGAGAAGGATAGCTAAACCTCAAGTGATTGGGATGCCCAAGTCTGGCCTTCCAGAAGTGTGTTCCTAAATGAGATTGTGTGCACTCAGCCAGGTTTAGCAGCTCGGAATGTCTTACTGTAGAACTAAGATTAGTACAGAGCTGCAGTAGTGCGTTTTTCCAATTTAAGAACATTCGGACAATTCACAGCAGATGTCTTTACGTTTATTTGTTAAGCCAATTTTTGCCTCAGGGAACAATGATGAACCAGATTTCAAGTCAAATGAAATGAGGGTCATGGTATTTACCTAGCAACGGTACTTTGTTCTGGAGAAGTTCACAGTAGCTTGAGGTTAGGATCCCCACAGGGTTCGTTGGCACAAACCGTCCTTCTTTAACCAAACGTTCACATGTGCGCATAAGGGTCTCAGAAAACTGAGAAGGGTCAACTCCATAGTCTCTCCATCCACCCACTCCATCTGCCACACCTGGAAAGAGAGAGATGTGTTATAGCCTCAAACAAATCTGCACAATTAAGAGGCCATTGCCAATTTACTGATGCATTAAAAGAAATAAACACATTTTCTATCAGAGTACCAAAATGAATACAAGTTTCGGACATATCTCACGGGTCCATCCATCTACACCTTCCTACTTTGTGACTGGACATTATTATTTTAGAGACATCTGCAGGCGATAATCTTTCCGTCAGTAGTTCAAGTGCTAGAAGGTTTGACAAACTGAGGAGTTTAGGGATAATTGTGGATAAAGACCTGATCTAAACATGAGCAAAACCACTACAGTTATTAATTGGTTCTGTCCCTATTTCATTGGACGAACATGCTAATAACAAACCTTGAGATTATACCAACCGTTTTTATTGTACACTGGTCATGCTCTACCAGCCTAGCATACCAAGAACCTCCACTCAACTCCCTTGTTATGTTGCATATAGAGGCTATTAAACCTCATGTGTGTATATAAGAGGCATGATTACAGGACTTGCATATGGCATTTTTTGCTAGATTTCACTACACAGGCATTTTGTCAGTTTTCAGCGAGTTTAGCTGCAGAGTGGACCAAGACTAGTAGCTATGAGGTCTCCCATACACTGCCCGTGCACACAACAAGATTCTGCTCTTCTAGATGTGGAAAGCACACCCTCTGCAACATTAGCATGGAGATTATAGAGTAGCACTGCGCAACGTAAGCTGCAAGTTTCTGAATCCAATCCTTGTGTCAAACATTAAAGATACATTCACACAACAGATTGTTCAGTACAAATAAAATCTGCCATAGAATCTGCAGCAGAAATCGGAGGGGATACTACCAGATTTCTGCCATCAACCTCTACTCAGCAAAGGTAGTTTTGGCTACAGTTTTGTACATGGATCAGACCTATTTCAACAAACGATCTGTGTCTCTACTTACACAAAATTGGATGTGATTCCATGGCATAGAGTAATGTTAATGTCATTCCAAACTACGGTTTTCAAATACAAGAGACCCAAAAAAAAAAAAAAACCCGATAAAGTAAAACCTATAGATTTAATACAGGCTGGAGTAAGGTCTCTCTCTTTCTGCTGTTCAGGTCACGCTTCCCTCCCTTCTCCATAGACAGCTGCAACCTGATCCTTCAAAGAAGCTGTAAATCCATCTGCGGATTTTTTCAGTAATGCAGATCTGACGGTGCCGCAGTTCAGGAGGTGTGGGTGCTCAGTGGAAAGTCTGTGGGCTCAAAATCCAATGTAGAAAATCCACAGCACACCTTGTAGTTTTGTACAAAAGCTAATTTTTGCTCACAAAACGTCAAGCGTGATATAAGTAATATTCAGCTCTCCATATATAGCAGTGTGCATTATTGAAGCAAACTCCAAGCTCTCTTGGAGCTTAGACGAAGGCCGCTCGGGCCGAAACATCGGCCCGAGGGATTGTCCTCTTGCTTCTATAATACACACTGATGCTTGAAGTTGTGTGCCGTGGATTTTCTACATATTGGATTTTATCAGTGAACGATCAGTCCTGGAGACAAGAAACCTGATAAGCATTGAAAAGGGCATTTTGTTTTAAATAATATGATTTTTTTTTTTTTTTGCTTGGACCCTTTGATTTATGGGGAAATGTAAACGAGGATTACCCCATGAAAAAAAACCAGTCGCTGAAAGCAATGCTTTGCTGCGTGGAAGGGTACTAGGCTTGAACAGGCAATCAGGAGTGCAGATCCTAACAGATTATTCTATCCAAGGAGCTAGTCAGATCACATGTACAGTAATATGCTGCACATTACAACATACAGACAGTGAAGTAAGGAGTAGAATTGCAATGACTTATGTGCAATTCTATATTTGTAACACTCCTATTTACAAATTTTATAGCACACTGGGGAATATACAATATGTATAGTTTATTTTCCAAACAACTTACTGAAACTATAGGGGCCGAAAGTAATCAGCACATCTCAATACCCTGTTTCTCCAAAAATAAGACAGTGTCTTATATTAATTTTTGCTCCTAAAGATGAGCTAAGACATTTTTAGGGGATTTTTTTTTCTATGAATAATAACTCACATTTATTGTTGAATAAAACTATGTATTACTGGACTGTAGTGAGTTCATCACAAACATCAGCATAAGCAGCCGAACTCTGAATTGCATAAAAAAAAAACAAAAAAAACCGAACTACCGTATATACTCGAGTATAAGCCGAGCTTTTTTGGGCTGAAAAAGAGCTGAAAAACTCTACCTCGGCTTATACTCGAGTCACTGTCAGCACTCGGGAGCTGCGATGGCCCGGGCGCCGACAGGGACGCTTCAGCTCCTCAGGGAGCGCATATAACTGAACGGCGAGTGAGCGCACAGTGTCTGGGCGCTGCGCTGGCCCGGTCACTGTCCGCGATCCCTTCACCTACATGCGACTCCTCCGGAGCGCATACAGGTGATGGGATACCACTGCGGGGCACAGAGCGAGCGCTCCATGCTCCGCAGTGGCCCCCGGGCGACCGCAGACTCACAGCTGTCCGGAGTTTCCGGCACAGGCAGCGTGTGTCATCACGCTGCGTGCGCGGCCTGATGACATCACCCGCCTGTGCCGAGAAGAGCGCGCGGGAGGCCGGAGCGGCGAGGGAGACGGAGCAGCGGGGAGTCAGGTAAGTGGTTGTTTTTTTTATTTTTTTTAAACTGCCTACAGCCTGCCCTATACCTGCCTACAGCTGGCCCTATACCTGCCTACAGCTGGCCCTATACATGCCTACAGCCGGCCATATACCTGGCTATGGGGCCATATACCTGCCTATTACCTGCCTATGGGGCCCATATACCTGCCTATTACCTGCGTATGGGGCCAAATACCTGCCTATAATCTGCTTATGGGGGACATATAACTGCCTATTACATGCCTATGGGGCCATATACCTGCCTATTACATGCCTATGGGGCCATATATCCGCCTATAATTGCCTATGGGGGACATTAAACTGCCTATGTAATTTTATTGGTATCCATTTTTATTTTAAAATTTACCAGTAGCCGCTGCATTTTCTACCCTAGGCTTATACTCGAGTCAATAAGTTTTCCCGTTTTTTGGGGCAAAAGTAGGTGCCTCGGCTTATACTCGGGTCGGCTTATACTCGAGTATATACGGTATATCTTATTTTTGGGGGTGTCTTATTTTCAGGGAAACAAGGTAGTTGTCTCACATGTCTTTTTTTTTTTTTTAAAGACATTCAATATCAGACCTTCCTGAACAAGGAGATCAATCAAGAATATAGTGCACCATCTATACGACAGACGTTTACAGGAACAGTGTCCTTCAAAAGGTGCCTTGACAGACTGAGAACTGGATTTTTGCCTTGACCCAGCTTTAAACCCTCTAATCTGTGAGAGACATGTTGCCAGACTACTGCCTGGACAGATTAATCAGATTCTAGTGGAAAAAAAAAAAATGAAAAAAAAATTTAGAGGTCAACTTTTCAACCACCTGTTTATGGAAGAGAAGACATTGTATTATACTGGTCATCTCCACACTAACATTATACAAAAGTTTGTCTAGATATTTAAAGGGGTTGTCTCACTACATTGATTCATTTTCTCCGTCCTGTTTTCTTGGTTTCATTTTTTTAATTCAGGAGTGTGTTTACTGGCTTTACTGACCTGCAGTGATGAGCTGCTGAGGACATCAGGTCTGTAGCTATAGCAACCAGCACTGGCAGTCTATCAGGAGAGATCAAACAGGTCTGTAGCTATAGTGACCTGATGCAGCCCATACGAGAGGGGATATCTCAGAATAGGTAGGACACTGTTAATGGACACATATTGAAAAGTGACTTGTTTTTGCAAGATCTTATAAAAAGCAATCCTTGTAGTGAGACAACCCCTTTAAGAGCTTTAGTAATGCAGGAAAACCTGTTGTATTCTATATCACTTGGAACCATCAGACTTAGGAGCCAATTTCAGAACTGACCAAACTGATAAATACGAGGAAAACTAAATAGCATTACAAATACACAGTCAACCTCTCCCTCCCCCCCTAAGAAAAAAAAAATCCACACTACATAGTACGTGCAGATCACAACTTCTTTATAGGTATGTAAATCTGATGCAGGACGCAAGGGATTAGAGGTCAGGGCAGATTAACAGAGTGTAATTACTAGTGCCACACACCAGAACAACCCCTATACTACATGGCCATTGCGCTGTTACAGCCTCATCTTCTACGACAGTGGATTAAAGTCCACTATTGCGGTTTGATGGTGTTAATTGGGTTGTCCACTTTATAATAACCTCTGTATGAATTGGACTAGACTGGAGGAAAGATTTTTACCCACCGTAGGAGCTGCTCTTTACTTCTCATCCTGAAATTAGGACTGGAAAAATAGAAAATAGCGCCCTCCCAAAGGAAAATTCACCCCACTCCATACCCCTTTGCTCCCCCTTTCTGTCTGGAATAAAGTGGTGCCCTAGGCAGCCACCTACCTTTGCCGTCTTCCCGACCCTGCTTTACTTACAATGGAGCGCAAGCTTCTCCTGTGTCAGAATGAGAACCTGAAAGAGGAGGGGATCTTGGAGAAATCTGGTGCAGTAGCGGCAAGGGAAAGGTAGGCAAGTATTAATTTTTTGGGTTTTTGCCCACACTGGCCCCATTTAAATAGCTTTTGCTCAGTGGACAACCTCTTTAATAATCAGGGCTATGCCACCAATAAGGATTTTCACCAGGGCTGTGGAGTCGGAGTCGTGGAGTTGGTGCCCATTTTGCAGGAGTCAGAGTTGTTAAAAAAATGGACCGACTCCGACTCCCAAGATATATAATAAATTAGTACAGTTAGTTCAATGCAATGCCAAGAGCAAGAGGAATTGGGTCTTGCCAGTTCTACTGCTACCTTGTCTTCAGCCTCTTCACATGAGGAGTTGATGACATGGAGCAGGCAAAGCACTGCCACAGGGGAAAAAGATTCCGCTCCCATAGCAAACAGATTGACCAGATTTCAGCTAAATTTTTCACTTCATATTTACAAGTTTTATGTGTTCGAAAGTCGTAACCTATAAATATATTTTACATCGAAAAGAAAAAGGGTAACCATGTTTTGGACTTGTGACTTTCAGGTTCCATATCTCCGTATCTCAGCTTTCAATGTGAGACTCCCATCATTTTATAGAGAATCATCTTGGCTCTCAAACATAACTTTTACCTTCAACTGTTTAGCATCTACTTAGTTCTACAGATTCTTCTCATGTAACTGCATTGTTACTGTTTTGCTCCTGGTGGTGGGACAAATTACAACCTGTTCTCACATTCCCTAATAGCACAGGGCAACACACATTACACAGGTCTGGAATGATGGCTCGAAAAAAGGTGAAGAAGCCGCGACTTCAATCTCCTCATAAGAAGCGCCGGCAAAGAGTTTGCCAAAAAGTACGAAAAATGGAAGATTGGAAACAGGTGATTTGGAGCGATGAGATTGAAAGTCAATAGACTGGGGTCTGATGGGGGCAAATGGGAAGAATCAAGGGAAAAGGGAGCTAATGGATTGAGAAGCTGGAAGAAACTGTCAGGTTCGGTGGAAGAAGTCTGAGGATATGGGGAGGGGTCACAGCCAAAGATGTTAGATACTTGTTCTCAATGCTGAGCTCTATGTGAGTGTCCTACAAGATGAGTTACTTCATACACTCGAGGACTATGGGGATGAAGAGGACGACATAGTGTCCAGCAGGACAACGACCTGGAGCAGACGTCAAGGTTGGAGAAGGAAGGGTTCAATGACAATGAAGTAGAATAGCTGTATTGGCCACCACAGTCCCCAGACCTCAACCCAATCCAACACTTCTGTTCACACGGCTTATTTTGGAGCACATTTCACCGTGGGGAAATGTGCCCCATAATTACGGTAATCCGTAGCTCTCAGAGAACTATGGATTACGCCTTCTCTCCCCGCACGTACAATATGACCGTATTGTACACGCAGGGAGATAAGTGACATGACAATTACTTACGGCGATTACGCGCCGCGAGTAATGCATGTCTATGGGGCTGGCAGGCTGCCCTCCTGCGCCTCAGGAGTACGCGCTGATCAGCACAAGCTCCCGAAGCACACGGTGTACTGCGGCGAGTACTGTACGCGCCGCAATACACCGTGTGACAATACCCTTAGAGTTGAAGAAAAAGCTGTATTCATGTAGAAGAGTCCTGGGATCAGATTTTGGTCAAGACATGCTTGAATCTGATCCAGAGCGCAGAAGCATTCAGGCAGTGCTGAAAGCCAAATTTTGATTTTTAGGAGCAAAACCGTAACAATGCAGTTACATCTGCAGAACTAAACAGATGCTAAATACTAAATAATGTATCTATAAAATAGGCAAGATGATTGTCTATAAAATGATGGTAGCCTCATGTTCAAAGCCGTAGTAGATGGTGAGATATGGAGCCTGAAAGTCAAAAGTTGAAAACATTGTTACCCTTTTGCTTGTCAGTGTCTGTTCTACCTAAATAGCTTGATTATAGTGCCATAAGGCGATAAACAGCCTGATGTTACCACTTTACTACAGTAAAGTTATCACTTAAACATGCGCCATGTATGAGGGATTCGGTGTCAGGAAAATTGAGGAGTCGGAGTTAGAGTCGGAGCTTTGGCTTACCGACTCCACAGCCCTGATTTTCACACCAAGCTTGCAGTTTTCTTCATTGTAGAAACAAGAAAGGATGTTCCCAAATGGTTTCCACAGACTAGGAGGTATATACTGTATCTTACAGAAAACCTACAGCGGTCCCAAATTAAAAGAATGTCATGCCTACTGCCATCTGACCCATTTTCTTACCTACTTAAAGTCTGTTACTTTTTAGAAGATAATAATCCAGTTTATATCAGCCATCGTGATTGCAACAGAGATGTCCAACAACTTTTTGCTTAGCAATTATAAAAGTAGATATTAAAAAAAAAAAAGGCTTAAAGGCGTTTTGCCATTATAGGCACTGATGCCTTAATAATAGGATGGCTATCAATGTTAGCCAACATTGGGGGGGTCCCAGAAGTGGGAGTCATACCCATTGCCAGAACAAGAGAGTTCAAAATACAGTTAAATGCAACTGCTTGGCTGGTCCCTGAACTCCACTGAAATGAATTGCAAGTGGTCACACTCACAGTCATTTATTCATTCAAAACCAAAGTTTCAAGGGTCCCTTCTGGAGATACGTGTGGGTCCCATAAGTGGGAAGTGCACCTGACTGATGGCAGATCCTATTGATACGCCATCAAGGTCTATGGCATCAAAACCCCTTCAAAAGGGATTTTCTACATCTTAGATTCATGCTATAGTCACAGGATGTGCCATAAATGTCCGATATGAGAAAGTCCTGATTAATCAGCTCACTATGGAAAGGTTAAGCAAATACCTTTGTTGAAGCACAGCACGGAGACTCCCAGTCAGCTCCTTCCTGGGAAAGTAGTAGCAACAAATTGTAATATAAAGGCTCCAGCTTGCAGGCGGTCACCGTGAAAACCAGAGGATTGCAGCTTTCTTTAAAATCACTTCATGTTTATTTTCATGAAATTAAAACATCTTTATGCAGAGTATAGAGGTTGCGGGTATGATACCCATAAGGGAAACGGCACGACGCGTTTCAACTTAGGCAGTCTTAATCATTGTGTATCTGCACTACAATAAATGTCTGATAAGTGCAGGTCCCAAAGGTGGAAAATGCACCTTGCTTAAAAATGGACCCTCCAATATTTCCATGCAGAAAGAAGAGGCCACACATGCAGATTGATACAGATTTATCATGAATTTTACTACATTGACCTCTATTTGAGATGACAAAATCCCAGCTAAAATAAGTTAACTTTGTCTGCAAGTGTGGACTTTGCCTCCCCCTATTGAATCTAATATAGAAGAATCTGCAGCAAATGCGGCAGATATTCGGTACTTACAGCAAAAATGCAGCAGATTTTAACTTTCTGGATGGTCAATGAAAAATCTGCAGCAGAACCGCCACCTAGTGAACATACCCGTTCTCTTGTACAGCAGCTGCATGAAGCCGAAAAACATAATATGTAGTAATAATATGAGATTTATGTGCCGTGATGAACAAATGCAATCAACTGAACAGAACACTCAAGTGGTACCCACCCCTTTCATAATTATGGCCTGTCTAAATACTGGCAAATTGATGTCTATGGTTGACCGTAGTGAATTCACCAGGCAGCTGGTCAGATCAGATGAGGAACAGGATCTTTAAACCAGGTACTTAAGTACTTTAACATAATACCGTAGTAACAGGGTGGAGCAAGGCGAGTGTGATCTACCCCCAGTCACAGGATGACTACTATAGCTGACCACCAAAAGCCACTTCAGGTAGGTTCTACTGGAATTATCCTTGTAGTCTATGTGCAGCCTGCCTTACACTGCACTACTCAGAACTTAAAATGTCAGCTATGGAAAAAGGGTTATGACTGATGATGGTAATTTTGGATATGCACAAGCGAAACACTAAAATAGAGGAGATTTAGTAGTACTGTGAAGGTGGCCTTCATTACCTGTAACTACTCTGGGAAAAGATCAGTACAGTCATGGCCAAAAGTTTTGAGAATGATACAAATGTTAATTTTTACAAAGTCTACTGCATCAGGTTTTATAATGGCAATTTGCATATACTCCAGAATGTTATAAAGAGTGATCAGCTTAACAGCAATTAATTGCAAAGTCAATAGTTGCCTAGAAAATGAACTCTTTCCCCCAAAACACATTTCAACTTCATTGCAGGCCTGCCTTAAAAGGACCAGCTAACATCGTTTTAGTGATTGCTCCATTAACACAGATGTGGGTGTTGATGAGTACAGGGCTGGAGATCAATCTGTCATGATTAAGTAAGAATCACACCACTGGACACTTTAAAAGGAGGCTGGTGCTTGGCATCATTGTTTCTCTTCTGTTAACCATGGTTATCGCTAAAGAAACGCGTGCAGTCATCATTGCACTGCACAAAACTGGCCTAACAGGGAAGAGTATCGCAGCTAGAAAGATTGCACCTCAGTCAACAATCTATCGCATCATCAAGGAATTCAAGGAGAGAGATTCCATTGTTGCCAAAAAGGCTCCAGGGCGCCCAAGAAAGACCAGCAAGCACAAGGACCGTCTCTTAAAAGTGTTTCAGCTTCGGAATCGCGCTACCAGCAGTGCAGAGCTTGCTCAGGAATGGCAGCAGGCAGGTGTGAGTGCATCTGCATGCACTGTGAGGCGGAGACTCATGGAGCAAGGCCTGGTGTCAAGGAGGGCAGCAAAGAAGCCACTTCTCTCCAGAAAAAACATCAGGGACAGACTGATATTCTGCCAAAGGTACAGGGAGTGGACTGCTGGGGACTGGGGTAAAGTCATTTTCTCTGATGAATCCTCTTTCCGAATGTTTGGAACATCTGGAAAACAGCTTGTTCGGAGAAGACAAGGTGAGCGATACCACCAGTCTTGTCTCATGCCAACTGTAAAGCATCCAGAAACCATTCATGTGTGGGGTTGCTTCTCAGCCAAGGGAATCGGCTCTCTAACAGTCTTGCCTAAAAACACATCCATGAATAAAGAATGGTACCAGAATGACCTCCAAGAGCAACGTCTCCCAACCGTCCAAGAGCAGTTTGGTGATCAACAATGCCTTTTCCAGCATGATGGAGCACCTTGCCATAAAGCAAAGGTGATAACTAAATGGCTCAGGGAACAAGACAGAGATTTTGAGTCCATGGCCTGGAAACTCCCCAGATCTTAATCCCATTGAGAACTTGTGGTCAATCATCAAGAGACGGGTGGACAAACAAAAAAACAACAAATTGTGACAGAATGCAAGCATTGATTGTGCAAGAATGGACTGCTATCAGTCAGGATTTGCTCCAGAAGTTGATTGAGAGCATGCCAGGGAGAATTGCAGAGGTCCTGAAGAAGAAGGGTCAACACTGCAAATATTGACTTGCTGCATTAACTCATTCTAACTGTCAATAAAAGCTTTTGTTAATCATAATATGATTGCACTTGTATTTCTGTATGTGATAAATACATCTGACAAACACACATAAAAACCAGAGGGCAACAGATCACGTGAAAATATAAGATTTGTGTCATTCTCAAAACTTTTGGCCATGACTGTACACCTAGTCAAATGATAGATTACACCCCAGCTAACACCCTGCCCTGAGGCTAGAATACAAAACCAGGAACAAATTACAGTAGAAGACAGTTTGTTTTTTCAAGCCTCATCATGCAGCGAGATAGAAACATTAGCCATAAATTAAATGCATCCTTCAAAGTTGCCACATAAGCCAATTTCACACAAGTGTCGATGGCTGCAAATCCTGGCCTACACATGGATCTGATCACGTGACTAGAATCCTAAGGACATAGAAGGCTGTTAGTTTAGTAATCAAACCAGCTGTTGAGACAGGATTTGCATCCCTAATACAGGCACAGAGAGGTATTATACTCGTGTAAGATTGGCCTTATCCTACTTTTACAATCTGCAATATTTTCATAGATAGCCTATCACACTTGGTAACACCGATATCACATTACCCACATTTTAAACACATGGGACTGCATAGCACATGGACTTGACTTTGTAAAAGAAGTCTACATGTAGATACTATGGTAGTTAGAATTGGTCCTCACTGAACTACACTAACCAGGAAGCTGCCAATACACCCCTAATATATCATTCAGTTTATACTATGTAGGGTCATTCATTGATGTGTTAGAAAGAAATCTAACTATTGTGAAAAAATGTTATTACACTTTTCAAATTATTTTTATATGCATCATCAACATAGTAAAGGCATACACAAAATATGAGTGGAACAAAACAGCCTCATATTGTAACCATTTAGAGACCATCACATTAGGGGGTTACAGCACAGTACTATAAGAAATTTTTACACCTTTTTACTGCCTTGTGTGAACGCAGCTCCCAGGTTTGACATTAAAGGGGTTGTATCATTACATTAAATGGTCTTCAGAATAAGGGGACAGAGAAAACAAGCAACTTTGCAATTGGATGTCATTTGTAAAGCTGTCTTGTTTTCACAGTCTCCCTTATCTTCGTTTTGTGTAAACACTGTTAACCAGTGCCGGTTGGATCCCTCCTCCTTTCATTTCATTGGCTGACGGCTCTATAATTTACATTCTGTTCAGCCCCCGGTCATATTCACGGGAGCGTGCATTCCTGCCTCTCTCACTCAGAATAAGGGGCCGGGAACAATTTCATTCTATACAGCCACCAGCTCCTCAGTGACACTGAAGCTGCTTCTACAATCAGAAAACAGCAGAATTGTGCCTCGGTGCCTTGTGTAAACATAGAAGGGAGACGGATCTGTGCTCTGGATGAGTTCATAGAAGACTGGATTCAACTGTAGCAAACCTCCAGCTGTGAGAGGAGAAGAGATCAGTGCTCGGAGTTCATAGAAGACTGTCTAGACTGAATGCAGGCCTGTTGTGTGTAAACAGCTCTTACAAAATAAGGCTGCATAGGGAGAGGACAGTGACATGGGGACTCAGAGGGGGAGGGGGGTGTTAATGTCCTCCCTCTTCAGTTAAGAAAAACCCAGCTGGGAGGGGAAGAAACGCCCCTGGATTTCAGGAACTGAGAGAATCAAGCTTCAAGAAAACAGACGATCTGATGAAGCGATACATCCCCTTTAATACTGCTTTCAAATTTTTTTTCTTTATATGTATGAATACACACATACACACACACACACACTATATACTTGAGTATAAGCCGAAAAAATCTGCTGAAAAAGCAGTCCTTGGCTTTTATCGAGTAACTGTCGGCGTCCAGGGGCTGCCATAGCCCGGGCACTGGCAGGGATACTTCAGCTGTATGCGACTCCTCTGGGAGCGCTGAAGACACTACTGTGGTGCAGAAAGGGAGCGCTCCCTGCTCCACAATTGGACTCCGGAAGGGTGCAAGCAGCCTTCCGGAGTGTCTGGAAACAGGCAGTGTGCTGCGTCATCCTGCTGCCTGCGCGGTCTGATGACATCACGCTGCCTGTGCCAGAAGACTGATCGCATCGACGTGGTGGGGAAAGGTAAGTACTTGTATTTTTTATTTAACAAACCCTGCCTATGGGGGACATTAAACTGCCTATACCTGCCTATGGGGGACATATACCTGCCTATGGGGACATATACCTACCTATGGGGGACATATACCTGCCTATGGGGGACATATACCTGCCTATGGGGGACATATACCTGCCTATGTAATTTTATTGGAATTCATTTTAGTTTTGAAATTTACCAGTAGTCGCTGCATTTTCCACCCTAGACTTATACTCTACTCCATACGTTTTCCAATTTTGTGGCAAAAGTAGGTGCCTCGGCTTATACTTCAGTATATATGGTATATATACAGTGAAGAAACGGTCAAATAACATGTTACAACATGACGTTTCAGCTCTCTGAGAGCCATTTTCAAGTGGATCTGTGAGAGCTGTAACATCATCTGGACCCGGAGTGCTGCGATTTCTTCTTTCGGTAGTGTTGCTGTGGTTATATATAGTCTAGTGTGTATGTGTAATATATAGAACAGACCAGTCAGTCAATCACCTGACTCCAAAATAATCTATTGCAGGAATTAAAGCTCAGAGTTCATAGTTCAGGATTTGAAGAGTGTGTGTGAAAGAATGAGCCGTGATCCCACCTGAGCAATGCATGCGACTAGTTTCTCCATACAGGAGGCATCTTTAAGCTGCCATCACCAACAAAAGCTTTTGTACAACGTATTAAATACATTGCGGTAAGTATTTAAATCTCACACAACGGCTTAAGTGTTGAGCAATCACATGATTGTATATCAGACTCCATTCTCACTAAAATCATACCCATGTCAAATGGTTAGACTATCAGTTACCTGAACATATTCCACAGTGATGTATTATTATTATTATTATTATTATTATTTATTTTAAAGCGCCATTGATTCCAGGGCGCTGTACATTCGAGGGGGTTACATGCATAACATAAGTCAAACGAGTACAGTGATAAGGGATAATGACAATTGGCATGACAGAGGGAGAGAGGACCCTACCCGCGAGGGCTTACAATCTACAAACAAAATGTATAAACACTACTATCACTTATATTGCTCCCTGTCCCCATAGGGATATAACGAGCAGAATACCCTACCAGTATAGTTTTATCATGAAAATTTTTATTCTTTTATAAAAAAAAAATAATAATATTTTTTAAAAATACAAACAGTAGAAGTCAGGCACTAGCTGTTACATAACAGTAATAAAATTATACGATGGCAAGTTACTGAACATCTTAAATTGACATGTTACATAGAAGGCATATTAACCTATAATTCCGTACAAGTATTATGACCTCTATAAAACCAAAACAGACTTAAAGAACCCAAAACTGGAGCTAACCGTCTGATCATACTAAGATGAGTAGGCACATGCAAAAGTGAATATTCCAACAATTCGCAAATCAACTTTTCCCACTTTCTGATCTCGTTCCTTTAACTATTTATCTGAAGTCTCCCTAGGGACCCTGCCATCTGATGTTCCAAGTTCCACGTTGTCCCTGAGAATGGCTGCATAAAGGAGTGAATGTCAGCATCCAACATAAATGCTGTAATAAATTGTTCCCAAACCTCAAAGAACTTCCCCGTTTGTGCTTCTTTGTTATAAATCATTGCTATTTTATCCAGCACCATATGCTCCCTGACCGTCTGAATCACCATCCCTATTGACGGGGTTTTTGCCTTCAGTCACTCCTGTAACAGACATCTTTTGGCTGCCATTAAGAATATGTGTAGGAGTTTTTTATTCTTCTTTGGTCTCCTCTCACCCATCCTCTCCGGGCGACCATGGAACAGAAGTGCCTGAGGGGATATTCACAGATAGTTTATGTCTTAACATCTGGGCAAGCGCAGACCAAAATCTGTGTGTGTCTGGGCAAGACCAGATGCCGTGTTTTAGATCCGTGAGAGGTTTTGCACATTTTGGGCACGCCACAAAACCGTATATGGCCCTGTGCGCTAGCCTAAAGTAGGTGTCCCTCCATGCCTCATTTACCAAGGCCTTCCATACCTGATTCCACCCCTCTAGGACCCCCCTGGCTATATCCGTATCTGGGAAATCTCTTTCCCATTTTTTAAATAGGATGCCCGATGTCGGATCCTCAAAAGGACAACGGAGTCCTGCATACAGCTGAGACAGTACGGGGTGCAGCCGTAGATCCCACTAAATTGCCAATGAATGTGGTCCTAGTCAATCCAAAAGAGATACAGAAGGTATAGTTTTGAAGTGTGAGAGGAAAATAAGTACCTGTAGGAAACCCCCACAAAACACAGGGAGAAGATACCAACCAAACCTAGATGATGTCCTTTGTTGGATTACCCACCATATACATTTTATAGTGGTGATAACTCCAAGGCCATTGTCTATGCAGGAAATTGGTGAAAGGGCCATCAACACGAGTCCCAGAGGTCAGACCCCTACGGACTCTTAAAGTGAGAAGATTAATACTCCTGAGCAAACATATGGATCCCTAATGAAAAGTGTTGTTACAAGCATGGATTGAATAAATGTGGTGTACATTAAAGGGAATGGGTCATCAAATAATGAGTCATTGTTTAAATCCTATTTTTAGGTTAAAAAATTTTTAGGAATTTTTGGTTGTTTTTTTAATTTTTCATATCACTTTCAATATTTTCTAATAATTCTTAAGTCTTGGAGTTTTTACTTTGGCCACTAGGCCTGGTCTGCACTGCTTAAACAGCAGTAGCTTCATGCAAATAGGAGACTCAAGACTGACTCAGTCCCATTCACTTCTATAGGAGAGTTTTGTATTCACGCTCTGTGACCTGGGAAGAAGTCACTGTGCAGGGAGGTGAAAGGGTGAACTGTGACATCTCCTCTTGTGACTGGTGGATCATGTGTTATCTATTCACACGGGGGTCTCCTTTCAGTGTTACCCTCTTTGTGCTGATAATGAGATTCTCAGGTGTCTGATGTCTCTACAGAACAGGAAGTGTCAGATGAGTGGAAGGCTTAGTGGCCAAGGTGAGAACTGCAGGGCTTAAGAATTATTAAAAAATATTGAAAGTGATATGGAAAATTAAAAAAATAACCAAAAATTCTTAAAAAAAAAGTGTTGAACATAAAGATGTGAGTTAAATAATAAGTCTTTTTTGATGACACATTTCCTTTAAACTTTAGTGGACCTGAAGTAACCTTGAGGTGACTTTCATAATGTGAAAGCAAGATGTTATCTGCCAAGAGGTAGGTTAAAATATTACTTCAGTTTACAGACTGCCAGGAGGTAGGTGTCTAAAGGACAAGGGTATCAAACACTATCATTTGACCATAATACAGTGCTTGGAAAACACACACTATACCCAGGTATTTCTACTGAGGTCAGACTTCATAAAGAATCATAAAAAGAAGTGCTTGCTGTAATAGATGACCAATGTCTGCTTTCTACATTGTATTACAGTCTACAGAAATAGTGCTGCACATGACATCAGGCCAAACCATATATAGGCTAAAATCCTTTTTGCTTTCTCAAGACCCAGTGGGTCAAAAGCAAATTGAGGATTTGTTACATCCAATAGAGGGCGCTTGGGCTTCTCAGCTCCTTTCCCATAATGCCTTGTGATATGCAGATGCTTAGTAGAGGGCAAAAAGGCAATACATAACTCTACACGCCGTTTGTTCGGTGCTCTCCTCAAGGAGAGATGTTCCCCTTTCTGAGAGCAGTAGACACTCATCCATACCGAGGCATGATGCAGCTAAATGCACAGTACCCTTATCTAGCAGCTTCTAATAGACAATCCCTTGGTAATAACCACACACAACACTCTTTTCCTCAGATTTTGTATACTCATGTATTACCAGGAGACCGACGCACATAATCCAGGATAGCAGCAGCAGTTTGGCAGCCATCCTCCTCTCCATGCGAGCAAATAATTCTCCAGCAGGAATTTTTTGGGGGAAAATACCACGGCCGTTTTTTGAGCCTTAGCCAAGAGTGGATTCAAAAGGAATGTGAAATAGAAAAGGAAGAATTTTTACTTCTTGCTGGATCATATGAACCTTGTAAAACTGCACATGCGGTGCCTATGGTTCTAGACCGGAGAGTACAGCTTATGGCTATGGGGTACACAGTACTAACCGATACACCAGTCACTGAAATAGACAGATGAAACCTTTAGCCATCATCTTTAAGAGCTGCACTAAACAGAGAACTCTACTCATCTTTCCAGGCTCAGATACAACCAGCCCTTCTGAAATTACTAGCAACTATAGCAAAAGGAGAGGAACCACCTGCTGATGTTAGCACAATGGACTCCTTGAAGGTGGTTCTTCAGGACTGAGGTCATTAACCATCAGCATCACCGCTGTTCAACTCATGGTTTACCAAAGGCACAACAGCTTACACCCATGTAATCAATGACGTGACCCCTTCATTGTGCTGAAAGTTATAGGGTTTGCAAACAAGTGGAAAATACACTAAATTCACTATTTAAGAGGGTTAGCCACTTATTTTTTAAAAGTTGTCCACCTCCCCTTTTTTAAAGTAAATTATGTATCTAAGGCTGAAAAAAAGCCGATTGTCACAGCACTTTCACCTCTCGGTGCTTTCCACCAGTCTTCTAGTTTCTTCCAGCCTGTGAAGGCCTCATAGGCTAGGTTCACACTGTGTATTTGCAGGGCGTAATTACGCCCCGCAATTACGCCGTGTGGCCGGGGCGCCGGCACCTCGCCGGCCCATAGACTAGGTAATTCCCATGTCACTTATCTCCCCGCTCGGCGAATACGCCGAGCGGGGAGAGGAGACGTAATCCATAGTTCTCTATGAGAACTGTGGATTACAGTAATGACTGGGCCGTTTTCAGCCCGTAACTTGCGCACTCCGGCGCGTAATTACGGACTGAAATACCTCCAGTTTTAAGCCGTGTGAACACTGCCATACAGTGACGTCTGGCAGGGTCATGTAACCGCTGCAGCCAATCACAGACTTCCAGAAGAAAACAGAAAAGCAATGTAAAGAACCAGGACACGAGTATATATATATATATATATATATATATATATATATATATATATATATATATATATATATATATAATATATATATATATATATTCTTTTTTCTTTCAACCAAACCTACAGAATTTTATTTAAAATAGGGAGGTGGCTAGATGCCACTATAAAGGGGTATCCCCACGAAGGCATTTAATGTCTGGTTTGTCCTGCTTCAGCTTTCACTGTGCTCACAATGGGGTGTGTATGATTTGTGTGAACTATATATCATGTGACCCAGCAGGCTTGAAATCACCATGCCTTTCCCCACAGTGTGCTCACTCTAGTCAAACAATTGTCTGTTTATATAAAGTAAGTAGCTACAATGTAGTTGAGTGGTAGTAGAAATAATAATAATCATATAGCGCCAACAAATTCTGCAGCACTTTACAATGTAGAGGGTATAATTACAGACAAAGCACTTCTGCCTCAGCATAGGGGTCCCAGGTTTAAATCCCTGCAGGAATTAAATGTGGATCCCCCACCTCCCCCCCTTCAGTGCACATAACTGATTGAGGAGCCTTTTTATTTTTATTTACTTGCACTAAATACTAGTTAGGAGAAAAGTAGTAGAATGACAGTACCTAGGGTTGAACACTCGCTCAGCAGTGAATGTTTGTGATTACCAAGTAGGTAATAGACTGACAGTAGCTGCCTGAAAGGAGAGGTGATGTCTGAGCATGTGCGGCCAGGACTGTCACTGGTCGTATCCCCTAGAGATGAGCTGTACACTATGGATCACCAAGGTAGCAGCTAAAACAAAAAACAGTACAACATTTTTAATAATGATGAAAGGTGAAAATGTTTATTATTCAACTTGCAAGCTTCCCACGTCAATTTTACTTCATGGTTAAACTCTTCAAGGTCTGTAGCACAATATTGAAAATATTTAAGCGTGTACATACCAAGCATTTTTACAAACATTCAAGAACAAGATTGTATGATGGAATTCCCATGCTTGAGTCAGGGTCTTTTCTTAATAATTTTGGATCCACTTCTAGCTTTTACTCACAACTTGCACATGTTAAAACAGCTTAAAAAGGTTTTCCCACCAAGTAAAACGGATGTGGAAAGCTTGCAAATTAAACAAACATTTTCATCCTTATTAAAAATTCTGTACATTTTTATTTTAGCAGCTACCTTAGTGATCCATAGTGTACAGCTCGTCTCTAGGGAATCTGACCAGTGACTAGAGCTCCTCAGCCCTGGCCACTCAAGCTCAGACATCACTTCTCCTCTCCGGCAGCTACTGCGAGTCTATGCCCTGCCTAGTAATCACACACAATCACTGCTGAATGAGGTGCTGTAAATCTACTTCTGTCCTCTGTACTTCTTAGTAGTTAGTAAAATCGTGCAAATAAATAAAAAGAACCCTCAATCAGGAATGTGCATTGAGAGGAAAAACAAACAACAAAAAAAAAAACAAAACAAAAAAAACACATTTGGTTCCTGCAGGGATTTAAACCTAAGACCCCTATGCTGAAATACGGGAGTGCTAACAACCTGGCTACATTGTAGCTACTGACAGCACTTTACCAAAACAGACTAGAGCGAGCACACTGTGGGGAAAGGCATGCTGATGTCAAGCCTGCTGGGTTACAGGATATGCAGTTCAAACAAATCACACACGCCCTATTTGGAAGACCCGGAATGCTGAAGAGGGCAGCAGGACATAAAATGCCTTTGTGGTAAAACCCCTTTAAAAGGAGTTTGCCTTCAAACAATATTCTAAAAAGGGGCTGTCAAATTAGAACACTTTCTTTTTTCTTGTGTTACCCAATCTGGTAAATAAAAGTGAAACTTTCACTGAACTCAAAAAGAACAGGTGAAAATATTGTTCAAGGACATGTCCTCACAACAAACTTCTAGAGATTTAGAAAAGAACGAGACATTTTGTAACAAATGCAAATAACTTTGTGTAGTAGTTCAATCATTTCACTTACTGGAGAATAACACTCTGACTTTAGACCGTTTACTACGGTAGGTGTATAGCACTTACATGCAACAGCAATGAATCTGACACATTTGCAGCATCCTGGGCGTCAGGAACTTTATTGACTTTATACATTTGTATAGCACTGTGATATTCCACAGCACTGTACAGAGATTGGGAAAGGCAATGTGGATGATGACGCCATCCAGTTATGCGACTCAAGCTACACAATCTTCCTGCAGCTGAAATAGAGACTTTTCCCATTCTGAAGCCACTCTTGCCTCTCACCCAGACAAACAGTAAGTTATACTCTGCACTGACGAGGTGAAAATACAGCTGTGTGTAGTTGAACTTAACTGGTTTTGCTCAAATCCCTTTCACATTGCTAGGCTCCTGCGAGCTACATGGGAACTGAGGATAACTACATCCAGTAGAGTGCGCTGTGGAGCTCCTCAGCTCTTTTCCCATAAGCCTTTGCTTTATGGAAAACAGTCAGTGAGGTCTGAACGGCAAGTGAACCCTCACACCGACCAATTTATTGGTTCCTCTCCTCAAGGAGAGACTTTTCCCCTTCCGATGCAGCTGCAATAGTAAGGCTGAACACTGATTAACCCTGGCTTGAAACAAACCTACATATGTATCAACATGGAAAGGGAATGGCAGATGATATCAGGAAATAGAAGGATTTTGCACTTTGGATTTCCACATGACCAATCCTTCATTCCTGCAGGAGATTAGCCATTGCCAAAGGAATCTGGAAGTGGCTCATGCCATCCTCCTCACACACAAACAAAACTCTTATAGTGACTGGGATTCTGGAGAAGGGGCGTTGATCCAGTGATTTATTCTGATTGTCAGATTGAAGTCAGGAAGGATTTTTTTCCCCTAAAACGAGGACACTGGCTTCTACCTCATGGGGGCGTTTGTCTTCCTCTGGATCAACATTATTTGGACAATAGGCTGAACGTCTGACTTTTTCGGCTTTAAAATCTATATAACAAAATCTATATTTATTTAAACAAATCTCATCTAGACTAAGCAGAATTTTCTGTATGGAAATAGAACTGCACTGTGGATTTCTACGTGTTAGTTTGTGTACAAATTGACTTCAATGGGTGGGTGGGAGTCAATTTGCACTAAAACCTGCAAACAACCCGACTGCTGCAGGTTAAAGGCAGATTCACAGTAAAAACTTCCAGCTTGAATTTTAAATAAATGGTTTGTTTTTTTCCGTATTAGGAAATCTGTTGCAACGTTTTGTGCACATTTCTTGCAGATATTTTGGGAGACAAAATGTGCATTTTGCCCTAAGGCTGTAGTCACATGGTGTATGTTTTACTCCAGAAAAATATGGTGTAAAACAGGACAGAAATCCAAGGAACACCCTCGGATTTCTGATGCCTGTTGTGGTTTTCTTCCAAAGGATTCTACCACATTTTAGGGCACAAACTAGTCGCATTCAGTGGGAATCATCTGAATCCTGGCATTTGTGGAAAAACTATTTTCTTTTATACAAACACGGAATCTGCTTTAATAAAATATGCACCACAAACAATGAGTCATTGCAGTTTTGTTTCTTTATGCATATTTTGGTGCATAAAATCCCCTTTTTTAATTTTTTTATTTTTTTTTTAAAAACCTGTGAATATCCAGCCAACGGGTATGTTCAGACATCATACTTTTCCAATCTGAAAAATCCAATGTTTTTCTTCAGCAGGAATCTGAGGCGACACCTAAGATTTCTAATGAGGATTTTTACTTGAAGGGAATATGTCAATTTTTTTTTTTTTTACAAGTTAAAACAAGATACTGATTCATTTTTTTTTTCTTGGTTGTTTTTATTTTCTGTTTGTAGATTTCTCAATTCAGTTGTCTGTATATGATTTTAACAGTATTTAGGCTATGTCTACACTGCATCAGACAAAAAACGGCCAGAAAGCGGACTTTATTCCCCCCCCCCCCGATGCAGGACCGTGGTTTTTGTCACTTTTGCCCAAAAACCGCGGTCGTTTCTCTTTTTTTTTTTTTTACGTCGCCCATACAACTGCACTGTATGCGAAGACGCCAAGAAAACTAAAAGCGCTGGTGTATTATCCAACATGTTGTATAAGATGCCAAGGCCAGAAGACGAGCAGAGAAAAGACGAGCTGTGTAGACTGCAGCTCGTCTTTCCTATTGCTGTCTATGGGGCCGCACAAACGATCGTATCTTCGGCGCTTTTAAAAAGCTAAACGCGCCGAAAATACGATCGTAATGCTGTGCAGTGTAGAGACCGACTTAGAGAGCTGCTTTACAGCAGCTTCATGTAGGATTCTGTGAACAGTCCTATTGACTCCTATAGGACAGCTTTCTAGTCATGCTTTGTGACCTGGGTAGAAGTCAGTGTGAGTGAGGGGAGCTGTGTCTATTGTGACTGGTGGATCTGTGTTTTTTTTAAGATTTGTCCCCCTTTCAGTGAAATTTGCTTGTCCGATTTTGAAGACTAGTGAAAATTCTTACAGAAAGGAAGTGCAGACTATTATTGGGCCTAGGGGCCCCAAAGTGAAAATGCAGGATTAAAAATTTTT
The DNA here is from genome assembly GCA_025379985.1 of Phyllomedusa bahiana. Lineage (NCBI taxonomy): Eukaryota > Metazoa > Chordata > Amphibia > Anura > Hylidae > Phyllomedusa > Phyllomedusa bahiana. The sequence continues at coordinate 31,526 of JAODAL010006575.1, read as the reverse complement.
TTAAAATATGAAAGTGATTTTGGAAAAGTTAAAAAATAAAATTCTTAAAAATGTGTTTAAACATAAAAACAGGAGTTAAACAGTAAGTCACTGTTTAAAGACATTCCCTTTAAAGGGGTTTTACCCCCCCCCCTTCGCGGCCAACCAGCATGGTATGAGGGTAATGCTTTTTTGGGGGTCCTCCCCCATTCCCCTTTTATGGGAGCCGAAGTAGGGTGTATGCACTTGGCTTTATTCGGAAGCTTACATAGAATTAACTGGATGGGACAGCTGCAGGCACCGCCGTCCTCATTCACATGTATGTGAGTGGGCAGTGCGGGTGATTTTATATCACAGTAAAAGTAATTTAACAGGCAGTGTTCACCTTGGATTTGGACCCAAAGGCATCAGACCCACGCAAGATTTTTTAAATAGAAAACCCCCTCTCCCTTGTTAAAAAAAAAATTTTTTGAAAAAACCCCCATCACGGGTTGACTCTTGAAATCTAGGGAGATTATTTCTCTGTATGGTTTGTTTTTTATCCTTTATTATTAAATTTTTCTGGCATTTTCAATTTTCAGTCCACCTTTATCAGATTATAGGACACTGCTAATATTTATGTCCTGCCCTCCCTATGCCCTTTAACAATACTGGATCTTAAATCGGCTAGCAGCCAAAGTTAGTCCTTGTACCTAGACAACAGAAGCTATGTACAATCATAACATGTTGAATACAGAAAATTTGAATCTTAAAATAATTATAGTGATTTGCTACAGAACATTGCTAAAAACAGCACAAAAATAAAAAAAGCCTTAAAGTGTGTTTTTGCTCCCCTCTTTGTTGATGAAAACCCCCGGCTTCCCTCTCGTAAAATCAGCCTAAAAAAACTGAAGATCCCGTAAAGCAAATGGAAATAAGAATTATTCTAGGAGGCCTTAACTATTAGAGCCTTCATTATGGCAAATCCACAAGGTCCAGAACAAACATTTATGTAAAAGGATCTTTTGGGTTTTATTGCTCCAACCCTTACTGAAAAAAAAACTTTCCTCTGTCCAAAAACAGAATCCTTGCAAGAATTAACTAACAAAATGTGAATGTGCTGCAAGCGCTGCTCGACTACTACATGAATAAGACAATTTCGGGAATGTGACAAAAGTGAGGGCCCAAAAATTTGATTTAATGATTGCCTAAAGGGGCAAATCCAGTTATAAAGTATCCAATCAAACACCGGGGGCGGTTTAAAAAAATTTACCCTTATGAAGGGAGCAACAACGCAATGCATTTCTAATATCATCAGACCATCTATAGAGCTATTGATCTACATCAAGAACATTACAAATCACTGAGACCTCAGCTTTTGGCCAGACTGCTACAGTTCACCTGCAGCCTAGAAGAATTGCACGTGGAAGCCAGCTGACACAATAGGGCAGCGCTGTCATGAGTCACCTGGAAGCCAGCAGAAGCTGTAATACAATGGTCAATGGCTGAATGACTGGAAAACAGAGCGGTGTGGTCAACAAAGGAGATGTACGGCGCGGTTCCTTCTCTGAGCCAGCATTACTTTCACACGTGTTCACACGGCTCATTTGGGCGCGAATTGGAGCCGTACTGCGCGCCGGATTTGCGCTGCAGTACGGCTCCCAAACCCCCCCGTAATACGGTAATCCCCAGTCCCTCATAAGAACAGTGGGGTTCCGTCGCTCCCCCCGCTCGGCGAATTGCCGCGGGGGGAAAAAGGACATGCAATTTACGGCGTGTACCGCCGTAAACAATGCCGTCTATGGGCCAGCGAGCAGCCCCCCCCGCCCTTATTCAACCCATAACTGCAGGCGAACCCGGCCCGAAATTTTTAGGGCGAAAAAACCCGTTTGAAAACCTGTCTATTTTGTACGCATAAGAAAAGGAACTTGAAGGTTTAATTGACCGAAAAAGTTTATTTTTTTTTGATCGACAAATTTTGATCGGTCGCTTAAATACATTTGTATTTAAGAAATCTTGAGTGTGTATTTTGATAATAAAGATTGTTATTTTGTGCGGGTATATCAGGGCCGCCGTACAGGGGGTATAAACCGTACTCCTGTACGGGGCCCGGAGAAATAATGGGCCCCGCTTATTTCAAAGCCCCAGTAGAGCAAGGTGCAGGGAGCCCCGTACTCTCACAGGGCCCCGCCCCATGGGCAGCTGTATTTGGGGGCAGGAGCGGGGGGGGGGGCGGGTATGGTAGGGGCCCGCGGCGGTTTTGCGGGACTTGGGAGGGGGCTTCAGTCAGCGCGCAGGAAAGGCATGTAAGTAAAGAATTCGGGACGCAGGCAGCTGTGTCAGGAGTCGGCACCCCCCTTCAGCGGGGGCCGCCTTGGGTTCCCCCCATCCCCATCTAGCCCGGGCACCATATAAATGGGGCCCCCCCCCATTTCCCCAGTTGAACATTGGGGGGGGGGGGCCCGGGCCCATGTGGGTCATGAAAAGGCCCTTTTTCCCCCCCAACCAGGGAGGAGGGGGCCCTCACACGACACACAGCCAGGGGGATTTGATGAGAAAAGGGGGGCCCCAGGCTGTATACGTGGTGGGGGGCCCCCCCTTTTCCCACCAAATCCCCCTGGCGGTGTGTGCGTGTGAGGGCCCCCTCCTCCCTGTGTGTGCGGGGGAAGAAAGGGACTTCTCATGTACCCACATGGCCCGGGAGATGTGGGTCGGCCGGGGGGAGGGGACGGAGTTGGGGGGGCAGACACTTCAGCTGTATGGGGCCCCAAAATTTCTGATGGCGGCCCTGGGGTATATGCTTGGTTTATAAACAAAGGAGATGTATACAGGTTATGAGTACGAACGTTTATAGATGGGATGTTTATTTGGGTCTTTTCAGGGGATGCAAGCCTTTATATACAAATACTTTTATTTTGGCTTTTGCGATTATATTTGATTACATTCCTTTATATTATTATTCTTATGTTATATTATTTTATTTATTATCTTTATTTGTAACCCTGTTTATGTATGCCATTTATTACATTATTAATATTGATACATCCCAATTTTGAATATTTGGGCACTTTATTGTTTTTAGGTATTCTATTTATGCATGCTGCTGGCTTGCAAAAACAATAAAAAAACTAAAGTGTGAACTGCAGATGTAGTCAGCCCTCTGCACTCCGATAGGCCTAAATAAAATCCATTGTGACTAACTGTCACCTAGTTAGTAAGTAGAGCAGATCTGTCCATATGTAAATTATTCTCAGTACAACTAAAGCGGTTTTGTAAAGGCCTCATTGGTTTCTTTAAGAACACCAGTAAACAAACAGCATAATGAAAACCAAGAACACACCAGACTTGCTCAGGGATAGAGTTGTGGCAAAGTGTATTGCAGGAATAGGTTTTTTAAAAAAAAATATATAAAATAGCCCACCTCCACTCAATTACACACTTAAAGGGGTTGTCTCACTACATCGATTCTTCTTACCTCGGTCTTGTTTTCATTTTTTGAATTCAGGGGCAGGTTTACTGGTTATTACTGGCCTGCAGTTAGGACTGCTGAGGACACCAGGTCTGTAGCTATAGCAACCAGCCCGTCAGGAGCGATTGAACAGGTATGTAGCTACAGTGACCTGAGCTGATGCAGCCCATACAACAGGGGATATCTAGGAATAGGTAGGCCACTGTTAACGGACACATATTGCAAAGTGACTTGTTTTTGCAAGATCCTTAACATAAAAAGCAATTCCTGTAGTGAGACAACCCCTTTAACAGAATACAAAATTGTATGAGAATCTACAGCGTCTTCTCAAAACGGTTGGTGGCAGTGGTTTGTATTAAATTTTTTTGGGAACTGTCAAATTTATCAAAGTCTATGCAGCAAAGCTTTCATATGACAACCTAAGGCATACAGCATAGAAAAACGATCGTATTTTCAGCGGTTTCTAAAACCACCTGCTCATTAACTTAAATAGAAAAAACGACCTGTAGTCTACACAGGTAGTTTTTTCTGTGCTCATCTTCTGCCGCATTATACAACATGTTGTATATTACACTGGCATTTTGAGCTTTGCCATCCGTTTCCCATAAAATTGTCTGGGCCGACGGCAAAAAAACGAAAACAGACTGCGGTTTTTGTGCAAAATGTGACAAAAACCACGCTCGTGCATCGGACAAAAAAAAAACAGTCGCCTTTCGGATGGTTTTTGTCTGATGCCGTGGAGACATAGCCTAAGTCTAGCCTGACTACATCGGTGGCATTCAAAGGGGTTTCCCACATGCATGGGATAAGTAATGTCTAATCACTGGGGATCCCAATGGTTAAAGTGGAGGGCCCAGAGCACAGACTGAACAGCGAGAACAGAAGGCAGTCACAATCTGCAGCAGAGCAGCCTTGTGCTTTACAAAACCCAAGCATCATAGACCACGTTTGTTTCCTGGCAATGAGCCACCTGCAGGGCAGTTCTGGGAAATCGGATTTTTCTGATGCTTGCCTTCTATTACCCTGATTGCTTCTGCACTTAAAAGGAGAAGACATACAAATAGAACAATGTTTTCAGTGGCTCGAGGTAAAGCGTTGTTTAAATCAATAGGTTGATGTTCTTTGTGATACTGATGCATCTAAAATATTTAAAAAGGGGTTGTCTCACTACAAGGATTGCTTTTTATGTTAAAGATCTTGCAAAAACAAGTCACTTTGCAATATATGTCCATTAACAGTGTCCTACCTATTCCTAAATATCCCCTCTTGTATGGGCAGCATCAGCTGCTCAGGTCACTATAGCTACAGACCTGTTTAATCTCTCTTGATAGGCTGCCAGCACTGGTTGCTATAGCTACAGACCTGGCTTCTACTGTAGCCCAGTAGAAGCCAGTAAACATGCCCCTGAATTCAAAATGAAACCAAGAAAATAGGACTGAGCTAAGATGGATCAATGTAGTGAGACAACCCCTTTAACCTTAAAAAGGAGTTTGTCAGCTAAAAATGATTTATTTAGGATGTTGCTGTCCTATGGAGGGGAGGGGGGGGGGGGGAAACAAAAAACAAAAAAAAAAAAACACACCTTATACCGACCTCCCACCTCAGATCCAGCGCTGCACCATCATCACACTCTGCCAGTCTTCTGTTTTATTCCGGGTTTAATTTCAATGGGAGGTCACAGCTGCAGTAGTCACGTGCCATTGGCTGACCTCACCTTTTGGAGTGGTGATGTCACTCAATGGCATGTGACTGCTGCAGCCAATCAGCTGCTGCCATGGTGACCTCCTGTTGGAATAAAGAGTGAAAGAGAAAACTGGCACAGAACGAGGATGGTGCAGCGCTGGATCCAAAGAGGGCAATAGAAGTTTTTTTTGTTTTTTTTTTCATGGAATAGTAGTATTCTAAATAAGATTTTTTTTATTTAACTAGACAACCTTGTCAAGTGTCCTATCAGGAGACTGCTAGAGCTGCCACTCAGAAGTGTGGAAAGCACTCAAGGCGGCCCCCGCCTCCTTGGCACCTGGGATAGGGGCAGCCAGAACAGTGAAAACATGTTTTTCTCGGTCATACAGGTTGCACAACTGTAACCTAGGGCATGTTTGTGCTCCGCTCCCCATTTTCTATCCGAAGCTATCAGCAGCTTTGAGGGCTCAGAACTCCTGAACAAGTCCCTTAATTTTTGTAACCTGCACTGCAATTATATTGGCATGTGGCCTTTACTTCAGGAATAGAATGACAGTTGGAATCCCTTACAATGGGTAACTGCTCCATGTCTGCCTACACATGCCTTTATGCTCTATTTTCTCTACTACCTAGATGTACTAGAACATTTCACAGTCTTTAAAGACAATATTTAGCCATAGGGTATGTAAAGAGGATTGTCATGTGTGTGATCAGTGCAGTAAACACCTCAGCAATGTCTGAATGTGTATTGCAGGGACTGCGGGAGAGGTTCTCAGCCAGGTGCACCTACTGATCATAGGCATTCAGAGATTACATATGAAAATGTCACAAAGGAAAGGGGCACAGGGGCTCAGCAGTACCCCAAGCACCTTCAGCTACTGGTAGCATGTACAGAGGTAAAGATGGTCAGATACAGGGTTTAAGCTTCACTTCCACTGGGTTTATTTACTGCTAACATGACATCTTGTATCTGCTTTGATGGACACTTTATAATGCTTCCCCTTTAAAAGACAGTCAATATAAAGCCCGTATAGAGCTAAAACATACGGTAGAGATAAACATTTCTCGATTCTAGAGATTGGTGCATAATTGCACTTCAATACGCCCCGCAAATACGGTATTTCATAGCTCTCATTGAAAGCTATGATTACCGGCCATCTTCGTCAACGTACAATACTCGCCGGGGAAAAGAATTGACATGTCCCTTCTTACGCGCCGTTGAAAGTGAAAGTCAATGGGAGCCTGCTGTCAGCGGTTTAGAAGTACGAGCTGGCCAGCACATACTTCTAAAACACCTGCTGTACCGCGACACACACAGTACGCTCCACTATACACTGTGTGAACATACCCATTCTCTTTAAAGAGAACCTGTCACATAGGTTATGCCCCCCTTGATGAGGGAAGAACAATTTAGTGACAGACCTGCTGCTTCCAGCGCCGTGTCCCTTCTGTAAGATGCAGGAGTTTTAGGGCTCGTTCACACGGCTTATTTCGCAACGGATTTACAGCCGTATTTACGATAGTAAATCCATTGCGAAATCAGTTACAAATAAGTAACAGGCCGTTTTACATTGATTTTAATGGGAAATACATGTCGTCGTTCAGACGACGCATATTTCCGTGCCGGATTGCAGCCGCGGATTGCGGCCGCAATCCGTCCAGAAAAACAATTAGCATGTCACTTATTTCCGGACGGATTCACCCCATATATGAATGGGGATTGTGAATCAGTCGGGAAATCAGTTACAAATACGTGCCACACTTAGTGACACTTATTTGCAACTGATTTGCAGCTGATTTCGGAACGGATTTACGATCGGCAATCCGATGTAAATACGTTCTGAAATAAGCCGTGTGAACAGAGCCTTAGAGTATTTAGTGCCAAAATCTGCAGTTTTCAGCCAGAAAAGAAAAGTCATGAAAAGTCTGTTTAATGCCCCGCCCACCTCAACTGATAAACCTATTACTTTGAATAGGTAGAAACATATGAATAACTGTCAGGTGGGTGGGGCTATCAGTGGGTGGGTGGGGCTAATACCTACTCATGCGTAAGCTGGACTCTCTTCTGGCTGCAAACTGCCAGATTTGAGCATTAGATGCACTGACTTCTGCACCCTACAGAATAAGGGACACAGCACTGGAAACAGCATGTCTATCACTAGCTTGTGCTGTCCCCCTGTGACAGGTTCTCTATACCCCCTTCCTGGCCTGTAACACACTAATACCTCATAGCAACTGGGTTGTTCCTCGACTACGTACACCACCGGATCTGTGCCAGCAGCATCACTCGCAGATACCATCTGTATTATATAGTCGTCACCCTGCTCTTAGGTGGGATCAGAGAGCTCCAACTCCTCAGATGCTGAAGAAAATATAAATTCTTGTAATAAAAGAGAACCTATCACGTGGTTTATGCTACCCTACCTAAAAAAAAAACCTCTTCTGTATAAAAAATGCTTTTATTGGATAAAAATTAAAAAGAAACTACACTCAGCCTACACTAAACCTTCCAAATAAAAAGAACTTTCACCTATATCGGAGTAACCGACCTAACAAGGACGACCCTAAACTGGAGCCTGCTCCTCAAGAAATAACCCTATTCAATCAATGCTGGTAATCCAGCAAAGAAGTGAATAGAAATGGTGTTCATATAGCCACATAAAAAAAGAGTAAAACTCTGTCACGTATTCCTACTACGCGTTTCAAACCAATCTTATTCAATCCCTGGGTACAGGTCAAGTAGTTTATATATGTAGAACAATATATAACCGATGTATATCATGTTTAATATATGCCAACTGCCACAGACAGAAGACAAAAAGTCTGTTTCCTATATGAAAATGACAAATGCCCATAAATACCATTAGCTTTATATAGATGAATCAGAAAAATAAAAGTGCACAATGGGAATGGTTATTTTGTGTGCTCTATTTTTATGCACTACACCACAGGGATGTTAAAGTCCCATGTGCCCCAAAATGGTTCCCATTGAAAACAACTTGAATAAAATCATCACACCGCTCCATCAACTGCCCAAAAGAATACAACAGAAATTGTGGGAACCAAAATAATCGCCGTGTTTTGAAGGCCAAAATAGACTGTGCATTTATGCTGCTCTCGTTGCAGCTGCCTGTGTTGTGTTTGTAGCTGAAAAGGGCAATGGATCTGCAGGCGACAGAACCAGGACGGCTCCTAAGCCAGGAATATAGATTTTATAAAGTTTGAGACACAGCAAGCAAGTTCTAGCAGACTGCAAACTAGCAGAAGGCCGGATCCTGTTCAGATTAGTTTGCACCAGAAGGTAAGGGTTGGGTTTCTTGCCAGGAAGAGGTCAGGACATTGAGTACAAGCACTTATCCTATGTCCTCTGCACAACTCAACGGCCGGCAATGTCATCAGGGCAGGATGTGAAACAAGAAAGAGGGTTTTATGCCAACAAGGTAACTCATTCTGTACAGGTCAAGGACATCTGTGGATGATGCCATGCTACCAGAACAAGCCAGTGGCCTCCACTCAGACACCAATGAAGGTGTGACCTATAAACCCTACTGGAACTTAGATTGTATGAAGATCGCAATACACCCTCAGTGCAGGACCCACAGTCTGTAGAGGGGAGCCGATGTCACAGCTATGAAACCAACATTCCTCTACTGGGGCACAAGGAAAAGGTTTGGTCCAACAACCTCTACAGGAGAGCACCGAGCCCCCGACAGGGCCGTGCAAGAGGCAGCCAATTCCAAGCTCTGGCCCAACTACGATCACTCGCCAAGACACACCGAGCGTTTAGCTGTGAGCTCCAGCAGCTGCACAGTTATGTAGCATCTTCCCTCTCGGTTATTAGTAATCCCAGACTGGAGAGGGGATGACTAAACATACGTGCAGGCTCCGTCGCTATGAACGGGTGCAGCGGGCCCCATCCGTGCGTCGCTATGGACGGGTGCAGCGGGCCCCATCCGTGCGTCGCAATCGACGTGTGCAGCGGGCCCCATCCATGCGTCGCTATGGACGTGTGCAGCGGGCCCCATCCATACATTTCTATACGGGTGCAGCGGGCCCTATCCATACATTTCTATACGGGTGCAGCGGGCCCTATCCATACATTTCTATACGGGTGCAGCGGGCCCTATCCATACATTTCTATACGGGTGCAGCGGGCCCTATCCATACATTTCTATACGGGTGCAGCGGGCCCTATCCATACATTTCTATACGGGTGCAGCGGGCCCTATCCATACATTTCTATACGTGTGCAGCGGGCCCTTTACATACATTTCTATACGTGTGCAGCGGGCCCTTTACATACATTTCTATACGTGTGCAGCGGGCCCTATCCATACATTTCTATACGTGTGCAGCGGGCCCTATCCATACATTTCTATACGTGTGCAGCGGGCCCTATCCATACATTTCTATACGTGTGCAGCGGGCCCTATCCATACATTTCTATACGTGTGCAGCGGGCCCTATCCATACATTTCTATACGTGTGCAGCGGGCCCTATCCATACCTTTCTTTACGTGTGCAGCGGGCCCTATCCATACATTTCTATACGTGTGCAGCGGGCCCTATCCATACATTTCTATACGTGTGCAGCGGGCCCTATCCATACATTACTATACGTGTGCAGCGGGCCCTATCCATACATTTCTATACGTGTGCAGCGGGCCCTATCAATACATTACAAAAAGTGTGCAGCGGGCCCTATCCATACATTACTATACGTGTGCAGCGGGCCCTATCCATACATTACTATACGTGTGCAGCGGGCCCTATCCATACATTACTATACGTGTGCAGCGGGCCCTATCCATACATTTCTATACGTGTGCAGCGGGCCCTATCCATACATTACTATACGTGTGCAGCGGGCCCTATCCATACATTACTATACGTGTGCAGCGGGCCCTATCCAAACATTTCTATACGTGTGCAGCGGGCCCTATCCATACATTTCTATACGTGTGCAGCGGGCCCTATCCATACATTTCTATACGTGTGCAGCGGGCCCTATCCATACATTTCTATACGTGTGCAGCGGGCCCTATCCATACATTTCTATACGTGTGCAGCGGGCCCTATCCATACATTTCTATACGTGTGCAGCGGGCCCTATCCATACATTACTATACGTGTGCAGCGGGCCCTATCCATACATTACTATAGGTGTGCAGCAAGCTCTATGTCCGGCGGATCACGTGTCTCCTGTACTAATAGGACGTACATAAACACTACAGTTCCTCAGTCACACTAGGCAGGTGCCGCAGCGGTACCGGCTCCTCACTCACCCAGGACATCCGCCGTCCGGTGCCGGGCGATGAAGCACGCGTCGTCCCCGTAGCACATTCCCTTCTTGAGGATGCCCTTCCGGGCGTCTTTGCCAAAGCCGCAGCTGGCAGTCACCAGGCTATAGTCCCGGGAGTCCGTCTGCGAAAGCCCGCCCAGTACGGCTCTGGCCACCAACCTGCCGTACGACAGAACCGAGAACATGGCCCCGGACGGTCCCCCGCGCCTCCTGCTCTCCTCCTTGTCCTCCTCCGTGTCCCCCGCCGCCTCTCTCAAGGACACGCCGGTTCGTCACTTCCCAGCTCCTGCGCGCTTTCCCTGCTGCTCACCACCCTCCGGGGCAGACCTCCTCCCCGCGTCCCGGTGGCGGTGTCTGGGGCTCGCAGCACGCAGTCAGTGCCGGTTGTCAAGAGTCCAATCGACCTTTGCCGCCATCTTGGACCGCACTGACACTCAGGAGGCCGGAGGAGGGAGGCAACTGCAGAGAGGCACGTGACCGCCCTCGCGTCATCCGACGTCACCAGGATTCCCCGCAGTAGTAAGGGGGTGAGCGCGTCAGCTGAGCGCTGCTCCTTGTGGCTCTACTCTCCACGGGCTGTGTGTGGTGTGCTGCTATGGGGGAGACAACGGCACCGCTCTCCGACTCTATCCTTCCTTGTCTCCACGGGTTTTCAGTTGGTTTTACAGACGGTTTTCAGATGTCTATAAACCGACTGTCAACCTTGATTTAAATAGGAAATCCGTGCAGCAGTCCCCACTGCATGGATTATCCACCGGACAGTTTTTACACGCTTGTTCCTAAGGGCATGTCCCAACTGCACAGGTTTTCGGACGGTTTTTCAACCAGCTGAAAATGAGCACAATGGTGCTCTACGAAAAACCCGTGCAGCAGCCCGAAAAACATTGTGCAGATTCCACAGAATCTGTGGAAGCCAATGTGAAGGGGGAGGGCTCATCGCCGAGAAAAGCCCCCTCCCGCGGCCGTGTGCATGACACAAAAAACGGACAAATACCGGTCGGATAAACCGACCTTTATTTGTCCTTTGCCGTGGGAACGCAGCTAAGGGCATGTCCCCACTGCACGAGTTTACGGCCGGTTTTTCAGACGTTTTGCGTTTTTGCAGACCGCCTTAAAAACCGGCCGAAAATGAGCACAATTGTGCTCTATGGAAACCCGTGCAGCAGTCCCCACTGCACGAGTTTTCCCGCCCGCAGTCTGGCCACAAAACATTGCGCAAGCACAATCTTCTGTCCGGTTTTCGGACAGAATCTGTGCTGCTCAATGGGAGGAGGGAGGGCTGTTCTCCGCTCATCGCGGAGAAAAGCCGCCCCCCCGCGGCCGTGGGGACGGGTGCAAAACAGGACAAATACCGTCCGGCAAACCGGCCGGTATTTGTCCTGTGCCGTGGGGTTGCGCCCTAAGAGCTTGTCCCCACGTCACAGGTTATTTGCCGGTTTTATAGACTGTTTGCAGTTTTACAAACCGTCTGAAAACCAACAAGCAATGCTCCACCGTAGACTTCAATAGAAAATCTGTGCAGCAGACCCCACTGCATGGATTTTATGTCAGACGGACCTTTACACTGCCCGCGGTCCAAAAAACGTGGAACATGTTCATTCTTCATTCGCCCGGTTTTCAGGCAGAACATGAACATGTGGGTGTGAAGGGGGAGGGTTTGAATCCACAAACTGCGGAGAAAAGCCGTCCCCCTGCGTGCCAAAAAAAGACTAAATACCGGTCGGCATTTCCGGCCGGTATTTGGTCTTTTCCGCACCCTAAGGGCCGATTCACACGGCTTATTCAGCCGTAATTGTGAGATGGATCCCGCCCACAATACGGCTTGAATAAGGGGCGGGGGCGCTGCCCACCGGCCCCATAGACTTTCATTATCCATGGCGTGTATTCCGCCGGGATAATGAACATTTCAATTTCTCCCCGCCCTGTGGATTCGCCAAGCGGGGAGGAGAGACGGAATCCATAGTTCTCTATGAGAACTGTGGATTACCATAATGGCTGGCACAGATTCCAGCCACATTGCAGCGCAGTACGGCGCGCAATACGGCTGCAATCCGTGCCCAAAATAAGCCGCGTGAACGGCCCTTAAGGCTGGGTTTACACTACAGGGGGACAGCTTTTCTGCACAATTTGTGGTCTCGAGCCCTCCCCCTTCACACCCACATGTTCATGTTCTGCCCGAAAACCGGGCGGAAGAATGAACATGTTCTAAGTTTTTCGTTACGCCGGCGGTGCAGTGGGGACTGCTGCACCAATTTTCTATTGAAGTCTATGGGGGAGCATTGCTTGTTGGTTTTCAGATGGTTTGTAAAACTGCAAACTGTCTGAAAAACCGACCAATAACCTGTGTCGTGGGGACAAGACCTGAAGGTGCGTACTCACGGCAGTAAACAAATACCGGCCACATTCTGATTTAAGAATCTGCACTGTATTTTGACATCTTTTATGTGGTTTTGGGGGACGGTTCTGTCCGCAGATTGTAGATTCCCTGTCCCCCTCAACCACTGATATCTTCATGTTCTGCCTGAAAACCGGGCGGAAGAATGAACATGTTCTAAGTTTTAGGGAACATCGGCAGTGTAAAAAAAACGTCCGGCAGAAAATCCATGCAGTTGGGACTGCTGCACGGATTTTCTATTTCAATTAATGTAAAAGGTTGACAGTTGCTTTACAGATCATTTTTAAGGCTGAAAAGCGCGAAACAAAAGCCGCCCCTCTACGTGCCAAAAAAGACAAAATACCGGTTAGAAAATCCGACCATATTTTGTCTTTGCCGTGTGAACGCACCCTAAGGGTACAACCACGGCAAGAGTAAAATCCCTGATGGTTTTGGGGGACGGTTCTGTCTGTGGTTTGCAGATTCAGCCGCCCCCTTTAACCACTGAATAGCGCACCTTCCGCTCGAAAACCAGGGGGAAAATTGTGGATGTTCCGAGTTCTTGGGAACGCCGGCGGTGTGAAAATCCATCCAGTAGAAAACCGTGCAGTATAGACTACTGGCCGGATTTTTTACTGTCGTCTACAGGGATGTTGACTGTTTACAGACAGTTTTCAAATCCTGTCTGAAAACTGTCTAAAAAAACGATTGAAAACCCTGCCGTGTGGACGTGCCCCAATCCTGTGCTGTGTAGACATAGCCTTTAACATATACGTATATTATGTAAAATTGTATCTGTAAATGTCTAGAAGTGTAAAGCGTTACCTTTGTGTACAATTCTCATTGACTCTCATTACAAAAAAGTATACGCTCTGCAGAGTAAAAATAAGTGATCTGTAGGGGCCTAATCCACTCGTCTAACATACATGATTTTTAAAATAAAATCGTGTACATTGACGTCCATGGCTGGACGTATTGCCACAGTATATATCTTTGGTATCCGTTTTGTCATCTGTCTGTGCTATTCTATACTGAGGCATAATTAAAAATAAGTATACATTTCTTACAATAGGATCCTATGGGTAATGGATGCCAGACATCTGTTTTAGGCTAGGTTTACATCCGCACCACCTGCACAATTTTTTCTGTCTCAATGACAGACCTGTTGTAATGAATAGGGTCCGTCAGGTGTCCGGTGTGAAATGGATCCCATGGCTTCTGTTTTTCACCTCTGCAACGAAGGTTCCCCGCGGGACTGAAAAGCGTGGCAGACTGCACTACTGAGTTCCCCAGGGAAGGCGTATGCCGCTGGGAAATAGAACAAACATAGCCCACATAGGACAGGCTTCTCTCTATTAAAGGGGTTGTCTCACTACATCACTACATCATCTCACCTCAGTCCTGTTTACTCAGTTTTATTTTTGAATTCCGTGTTTACTGGCTACTACTGTCCTGCAGTGATAAGCTGCTGAGGACACCAGGTCTGTAGCTATAGCAGCCAGTGCTGACAGCCTATCATGAGAGATTAAACAGGTCTGTAGCTATTGCAGCCTGAGGAGCTGATGCAGCCCATACAAGAGGGGATCTCTAGAAATAAGTAAGACACTGTTAATGAATATATATTACAAAGTGACTTGTTTTTGCAAGATCTTTAACATAAAAAGCAATCCTTGTAGTGAGACAACCCCTTTAATTTCCATGGGGCTGCTGTGGGCATCCGCGGTATCCGCTGTGGTACCTTTTTTCACAGTACCCGGATAGATACCTCAAACGTACTCACTAACCAAGTATGAACCCAGCCTCATGATTTAGATTTAGCGTGAATACTGAGCTAAGTGTATACATAGGATTCAATAGCCTGACAGAGGCCAGAAGTGTGCTCTTTTTGCCAGTATAGTATGCTGCGAAAAAAATACATAGAATAGCGCAGGAGCATGCTTTCTCCTATATAGTGCCATTCTTTAAAAAAATGTCGACCTTCAGGGGGACATGTATGAAAACTGTCTAGGTCTAAAACTTTCTTTGTTGCCCATAGCAACCAATCAGAATGCCCCTTTCATTTTTTCAGAGCACTGTGTAAAATGAAGGAGGAGCTCTGATTGGTTGCTATGGGCAACAAAGAAAGTTTTAGCCCTAGACAGTTTTCATACATGTCCCCCTAAATGTATATGTTTTTTTACAATAGGAATCACCAGCTCTGTAAGATTTAAAGGGTGCAGCCTGTCACAGACACCCTATCATCAACCACCTCCTCCTTTATTAGAACCCCTCTTCCTGTCTTCTCTGCCAGTTTGTTGGTGTTCTTTAGAGTATGTTCACACGGCGTATTGCTGCACGTACCATACGCGCCGCAATATTCTGGGTGTTTTAGAAGTATGTGCTAGACAGCACTTCTAGAACACTGACAGCTGACATGTGAATTGTTTTCCCTGCCGCGTATTATACACTGGAGAAAACATCAGGTAATCATAGCTCTTAATGAGAGCTACGAATTACCGTAGTTGCGGGGCGTATTTCGAATTATGCCCTGCAAATACGCCGTGTGACCATACCCTTAGAGAGAGAGTTGTTCCTTGTGCTTATATCATGTACCTGACCTCAGGCCCATTACTTTTGATTGTGCCCCCTCCTGTCCCCCCACCTGCCCCGGGCTTGGCGGGATGGAGGCTCCTTAGCCTCCGCTCCCGGACGTGGCTTATTACACAGCTTGTGGTGGTCCAGAGGCTTCACCTCTGCATACCTGTGATAGTAAATACTGTAGTCCGTCCAGTTACAGTAGTCTTAGGATACAATATTTTTCAGCATAGAATATCCAGGGAAAGACCATTGTATCTTGAAATCATACTCAACATACAGTATCACAGACACTGCAGATCTGCGGCACATATGATGGACAGCAAGATCCAGCCAACTCTCATGAACATTTTACTCTTCAAATATCTGTATTAGTGAAGTACTTGCACTGATTGGTGGCAGGTGCATCGCTAGGCTGTTTTATCCAGATTGGCAATGTGGCCTATCAGATAGATATCAGCAGGCCCCAAGCGATGTGTCTTCTTAAATGTATACATGTCCTCAGAACACAAGCTGCAAGAGTGATCTGCTCGGCAGGGAAACAGAGGTATTATTTTTTTATTTTGAATTGGGGGCCTATGTATCCACCTACTTAATTGGGAGGTGCCTATATACCTTCCAACCTAATGGGGTGCCTACACAGAAAAGCATGGTGATGCCTACTCCACATCAAGCACCCATATTTACTATAATAGGAAAGCTGGGTGCCTGCTGTTGTGGAAGTAACTCCACTTTACTGGGCATTAAATAGCCTATATGACGTTCCGTAAACCTGGGTGATGTCCTATACCCCACAGCCGGTATCTCACTCTCTTATCATAGGAAAGTGGGCTGCTGTGGGGGGGGGCATTACCCAGCTTTCCTTGGTGTTAGATAGCGTCCACCCTTTTACACTCCCCGGCCACTTTATTGGTACCCTGTCAACTGCTCGTTAACATTAATTTTAATCAGCCAATAAAATGTTGGAATCAGTGCATTTAGGCTGTAGCATGGTCAAGACAATCTCCTGCAGTTAAAACCGAGCATCTTTTGGGGGAGGAAAGGTGATTTGAGTGTTTTTGAACGGGGCTGGTTTTTGGTGCCAGAAGGGCTGGTCTGAGTATTTCAGAAACTGTGATCCCCTGGGTTTTTCCGCAAAAACCTCTCTAGGGTTTAAGAGAATGGCCCGAAAAAAAAAAAAACTGTGAGCGGCAAGTCCTGTGGGCGGAAAGCCTTGTTGATCCCAGGGGTCAAAGGAGAATGGGCGACTGGTTCGAGTGATAGAAAGGAACAGTGACTAAAATGCCCCCGTTAAACCCAAAAGGTAGGCAGAAGGCTTCTGAACGCACAGTACGGCGAACTTTGAGGCGAGGGCTACAGCGCAGAAGCCACCCGGGTGCCCCCCTTTCAGCAAAAAACAGGAAAACTGGGCTCCAATTTCCCCAAAAGTATCGAAAAGGGGACAGTAAAAGATTGGGAAAAAAAACGTTTGCCTGGTTGATGAGTTTTGATTTTGCTGCGACATTGGTGGTAGGGTCAGAATTTGGCGTCAACAACAAAAAGCATGGTAACCCTTTTTGTATCAAGGGTTTCGGCTGGTGGTGGTGGTGTTCATGGTGTGGGGAATATTTTCTTGGACTTTTGGGGCCCCTTTTGGTACCAATTGGATCTTTTGCAAACCTTGTGGAATCTTCCCAAAAGAATTTGGGGCAGTTCTGAAGGAAAAGGGGGGTCCAACCGTTATGCAGGGTGTCCCTAAAAAGGGCCGGTGAGTGTATATGTGTGTGGTGTTTCTGTTTTTGTTTTTTTTTTGCTTTTTTTTTTACAGATTTCTTTTGGATTTACTAAAAATTGTTGGACTTGTGGACCAACTTAAATCATTTCTTTGACAAAAATGAAAAACAAGGGTGTTTTTGGGGGGTGTGTTTTTTTTGAATAAGTGTGTCGGTACTTTGGGGGGCGTCTCCACATGTTTAGCACAACGACCGCGGGGTTAATAAGTCTAGCTGGGACCACCCCTGGGGGAGTTGCTGTCTGAGCCGGGTGACAGCTCTCAGGCCAATCGGAGGGCTGGATCCCGCCAATCTGTGGGGGGGGGTGCCCAGGAGACCTTTAAAACCCCCTCATGCCGCACCAATTTTGTGCGGGGGGGTGTCCAGGCGACCTCTTAAACCCCCTCATGCCCGCCGGGGCCTTTGCCTGCAAAGGTGTTCCTTGCTGTTTTGTTTTTCCCTGGTTGTTGTTGTTCCCCTGGTTTCTGCCCCCGGTTGTTTCTTGACCTCGTTGTTGCCTTTGTTTTTTGTACTGCGCTCCTGACCATTTTTTGGCCCCCGGCTTTTTCTGACTATTTTTGGCTTACTTTTTTGGCATAAGTTCCCGTAGTTTCCCAACCCCGGACTGTTTAACCTTGGTTTTCCCTGAGGCCCTGCACTTAGCAGCGTGGGGCTGTCGTCAGTAGGTAGGGACAGGGGGGCTGGGGGCAGTGGGGCCCAATGCACCTCCCTTGACGTGACAGTTTGTAGGCCAATATTTTCTGTTTCCTGAACCCATTTACCCCATTTTTGCTTTGTGAGCGATAGGGGCTTCCCCAGTTGGCCCAGGATCTGGGTTGAGGCAGCAGCGGAGACCTCCCAGGGTCCCCCTCAGGTAGGTTTTTAGCACTCTCCCTGTTAAGTAAAACCCCCTTTTTCAATTCCGAGAGGTTTCAGGGGACAGAAAGGCCTTTTAGTTTTTAAAGGAAGGATGCGATTGTATTTCGTTCTGCCCAAATCATCTCAGGTAATGAGGAGCAGAGGGTGGGGCTTTTTTTTGACGCCCCTGATAGGGAAGCAGTGGCGAGATGCGTCCCCCCTTTAGGACAGGGAAAAGAGGACGTGGAGGATATTGTTGGAGTTGGGCGTTGGGTCTGTCCTTCGGGCTGAAATGACCCAGCCTTAGGTCCCGGTTAGATTGGGGCTACTGACCTTTAAAAAAGAATGTTGGTGCTTACCCAACCCCTTGGCAAACTTGATGGGTTTATGGTTTGGGTTTGCTGGATAGGGTTCGGGGGAGAGACGCCGGGAGAGGACATTTATCGTTCCCCCCTGTTACTCGCTGCCCCGTTCAGTCACCCCCCCAGGCCCCGCTTGTTGAGATTCCCCGGGAGCTATGCAACGGAGCCTCGTTTGGGGCCAGCAGTGACCGAAAATTTACGTCGACCCCGGAAGTGTAAGCGGGAGGATCCACCCCAGAAAACCCCGCATAGGGACTCGGGGGGAACATACCTAGGTGAAAGGTTTTTCCCAAGGGTATCAAAAAAAGGCTGTTTCCTTTAAAGTTTTCGATCTTTGGTCTAGTTTGGGGGGGCCTTTGTGGTTTCGGGATCAGCTTGAAATTTTTGTGGACGCATCGTTCATTAGTGTCGGGGCCCTTCCTGGAGGCCTTATTGACCCTTGCAGGTTGGCGATGATTTACCTGTTGGTAGAAAAGACCAATTTTGCACCCTGGTTGAGTGCTGGTGGGATCTTGCACACTGAGAGTGTATTCTGTTTTTTTGGGGGTTTCCCGGTGAGTGGTGTTGGGGTTTGGCCCTGGTTCAGAAGCACAACCCGTGTTGATGGAATTCTGGAGAATTGTTTGGTGGGGTAAGAATTGCGAAATAAATGTCTTCCCATATCCTTGGAAATGCAGAGATTGAGCGATTCTGCCTTTTTTCCCCCCGACTTGCTGTGGTTTTCCCAGATCGGTCTGAGCGTTACCCCCGTGGCCCTTGTTGGCTATTGTTCTATTCCCCGGGGGCAAGATTTCCAAAAGGCAGGATATACAATCTGTTGGTCCGGGGACTCGCCATAAAAACTGTATATTGGGGTTACGAAGGGTAACCCGGCCCTTCGGGTCCCCTTTTGGTCGGGGTTTTTTTTTGTAAAGAAAAAGATGGTGTCCCCGTCCTTCCATTGATTCCCGGGATAAATAAGGTAACGTTAAGAACCAAAAATCCCTTAAATTTGATTCCCAACGTTCAATAAAAATTGGGGGCAAAGTGGTTCCCAAACTGGATTGAGAGGGGCTTTTAAATTATTCGGATCAAAAAGGGGGATGAATGGAAGACTGCATTTTCCCAGGGGGCCATTTCGAATATTTGGTTATGCCCTTTGGTTGTGTAACGCTCCGCGGTCTTCCAGAACCTTGTAAATGGTTTTCCGAGATTCATTGGCATGTAGGTTGTTTATTGGAGACTTCTTTAAATTTTTTGAGGATTGTTCTTCCCCCGTTAAAACAGTCGGCAAGTTTTGGATTTAAGGGTAAAAACTTTGTTTGCCAAATTGGAAAAGTGTTTTTGGGGTTTAAGAGATACCTTCCTGGGATATTTTTTTGACTCTGAAATATTTGTATGGATCCTGGAAAGGTCCAGGGAATTTTTGATTGGGTTCAGCCCTTCCCCCTGAAAACTTTACAGCGGGTTTTTAGGCTTTGCCATTATTATCGAAATGTATTCGTAATTTTTTTTGTTTGTCCGGCCCTTAACTGATATGACTAAAAAGGGGGGGTTTAATTTTAGTAATGGAACCCGGGGGCCTTAGAGGGTTTTGAAAAAAAGCAAGCGTGTTTTTTGCAGCCCAGTGTTGGTTCAAAACTGATCATCTAAACCCTTCGTCGTTTTTGGTAGGCTTCGGGTTTGGGGGGGGGCAGTGCTTCTCAGGGTGGCCCCCTTGACTTTTCTCGGTCATGTGCCCTTTTTTTCCCCTAAATTCTCTCTGCCCAGAGGAATTATGATGTTGGGAACCCAGAATTTTGGCAATTAAAGGGTTCGGGAATGGCGCCACTTCCGCGGTGCCAGCACCAGTCACGGTCCCCGACCCATATAAAAACTTATTTTTTAGAGAGTGCTAAAAATTGTACCTCGGGACGTTGGGGTTGTTCTTTACTCGATTTAATTTTTGGTTAAATACAGACCGGGGGTTTAAAAATGTTAAAGGGGGACGCGTTGTCTAGAAGTTTCTGTGCCAGCATCACCTCGGTGATCCGTACCCCTTTTACCTAAAGAAAAGGTTTTTTCTCTGATTCCCCTGAATTAGCCACGAGATAAAAAAACCAGGTAAGGACCCGTGGATTGTCCGTTTTAGGCTTTGTTCTCACTCAGTTTGGTTCGATATTAAAAAAATTACATGATTCAGTGCATCTGGAATCCGGGGGTTCTGGCCAAAGGGGGTAATTTCCCCAAATTACTGGTGGCCCTCTTGTCCGTGATGTGGGGGCCTATGTAACAGCCCGCGAACCCGTGCGGGCAAAGGTTCCCCGAATCGCCCTCCTGGTGAAATTTTCCTTTCCTATCCAGATCGACCTGGATCACATTTCCATGGACTTTATGACGGATTGCTACCTTGAGGGCAAGACGGTCTTTGGGTGGTAGTGGATCGCTTTAGTAAAATGTGCACTTGATCCCGGTTTAAAAATGTTAGTCGTCTAAAAAGCTTGCGGAACTTTTCATCAGAATATTTTTAAACTGCGGGCACCTGAAAATATTGTCTGATAGAGGGGTTCAATTTGTTTTTGTTTCTGGAGAGCTGTTGTAAGGCTCTCGGTATCACCCGTCCTTTTCCTTGCTTTCCCCCAGAGATAATGGGCGAGGGGGGGTGAATCAAAAAAGTTTCGCAAAAATAGGTGTTTTGTCTCTGATCGCAAAAGGGACTGGGTGAAAAATTTTCGTTGGGGTAATTCGTTTATTAAAAACCGAATAGTTTTGTTGGTGTTTCCGTTTTTTGTAAATTATGGGGTTCCATCCTAGCATGCATCATTTTCCCGGGGCTACTTTTGATCATAGTGGGGTGGATGTATCGTTAACGATTGTGCACAGCTGGGCCCCAAATTCGAAAAACTTTGGGGAACCCAGAACATCCAGAAAGGAAAATGTGAAAGAGGTGCCTTTTTTGGAGGGTTTAAGGTTTTGGGGATAGGGTTTGGGGTTTTTTTTTTTTTTTTTACCAGAAAACTTCGTTTTTTTAAAAGGGCCCCCCTGGTAGCTTGCGCCCCGGGTTTGTAGGTCCTTTTGTCATTTTTGGGGGTGATTATCCAGTGGCCTACCGTCTGAAATTACCTTGGATTCCGGGGTTCATAAGTATTTCCGGTCCTCTGAAAAGTAATTCCCTCCCCTATCCCACCCGCTAACCTCCTCCTCCATTAGAATTAAGGGGGAGTTAGAGTATGAGGGGGCCCCAATCATTTACTCGCAGAGTACAAAGGTCGTTGAATACCCGGTCCCTTTTGGGAAAAATTTTGGGGCCTGAGGAGAGGTCTGGGGGGTTCTGCTAAACCCATCCGCTGTTCCCCCCTCAAGGAAATTTTAGCGCTCATCAGAGAGACCCACCAGGTAAAGGGGCAGTGGCCCTCCCAAAAGGGGGGGGTACTGTCAGGATACTTTTTTTTGGGAGTCTCCCACTGTTTAGCCAAGGGCCTGTGGGGGTTAATAAGTCTAGCCCGGGACCCCCACCCTGGGGGAGGTGCTTGGCCGGAGTGACAGCTTCGGGGCCCCAAACGGAGGGGCGGATTTCCGCAAATCTGTGCGAGGGTGGGTCAGGCAGACTCTTAACCCCTTTATTCCCCCAGGCTTTGCCTGACAAAAGGGTTCCCCTTTTGTTTCCTGTCGTTCCCATTTGTTGTTGTTCTCCTGGATTTCTGACCCCGGCTTGTTTCTTGACCTCGCTTGTTGCCTCTGATTTTGTACTGCGCTCCTGATCGTGTTTGGACCCCGGCTTGTTTCTGACTCTTCTTCTGGCTTACGTTTCTGGCTACGTTCCCATACGCTTACCGACCCGGACTGTTTGACCTTGTGTTTTCCCTGACGGCCCTGCACTTAGCAGCGTAGGGGCTGTCGTCCAGTTGGGATCTGCCGCCTATGGCAGCACGCCAAGTAGGTAGGGACAGTGGGCTGGGTGGCAGTCAGGGCCCACTGCACCTCCCTTGACGTGACAAAGTGTTTTTGTTGTTTCTTTGTGGTTTTCTTATACCATTTAATTCAAGTGTTACTAATGTTTGTGTCATCACTTCATTACCCACTGCATCAGGAGTACTGGGAACAGCTGAGTTACTGTCAGAAGGGGACCATCAAATGTGAGGATCATCTTCTGGGTCAACTCCAGGCCAGTATTTTTGGGATGGGAAGGGACCAATATCCATGGACCTTCACATCCCTGTTACCATAAGGCAGCAGTTGCTGCTGGTTTTAGCTTTGCTGGTTATGAAAAATGTTGGGGACCCGTCATTATTCAATATGTTTCTTTTGATATTTTTAATAAACATAATAAAAAAAACATGTGGGGTGACCCCCAAAATTTTATTTAAATAAACATTCATTGACAACATTCCTAGTTGACCATTTAATTAAAGAAATAGATATAATGCTGGTCCAACTTAGTCCAATTAATCCACCATAGTCCAAAGAGAAAATCTATAGCAAAATAGAAACACTACAAAAAAACTTGACAGCACTAAATGCCATTACCCGCAGCCCCTTAAGTTTATGCCTGCGGCTGATTTTCTGGAGATGTAGGGACAGATTTCAGGCCACACAATATGATCCCTGGGGATTACAGGCCACAGTTGCAGTACAGTCTCCAACAGGTTTGACCCCTTTCTCCCTACATTAGATTGTTTGTGTAAGCTGTGGCCTGTACCTCTTCTCATGTCCTTTCCTGCAGCCATTATATTAGGTGTCCTAGCGCCAACACAAAATACAACTTTTACCTACCACCCCATTACCCTCTCTCCCCCATCTATCACCCAATACTCCTTCCACCTACAGCCTCATTGGGAGTTTGTATGAGATGGAGAAGGGGTAGAAAGTCGTGGCCAGAAGAAGTCATCATTGTGAACTAGACCGAAAGGGAAAAAAAAGGATGAAGAGAACTGCTCGAATCAGAGCTGTGAGTCATTGAATAGCTGTATTGTACCATAAAAATCCATAAACGTTTTATCATATATCTATATTTTTCTATATTTATTTTTGGTTTTTATGGATTTTTATGGGCATTCATATATCTCACTCCATTTTTATGGAATAACAAGACTAGCCTTTGTAGGGTGGGGTCGCCCTTTTCAGGGCTATTGCCCCGCCAGTCAGGCAGTGTTTATTAAGGTCAATTTACTCCCCTTTGTTCTATATGCCCATATCTACCACTAAAATACATCTAATACTCCACTCTGGAAAAACATTTAAAGAAAGTCATCTTGAACATTTCAACCAAGTGTCATATATGGATATACCACTCCTTACATCATCTATTTGAGAACCCAGGTCACATGAGTAACTATATTGTCTTTCTTGTCTATGATATCCTTCCGATACTAAGTTTTTGAGACATTTGGCAGATTTAAATAAATATTTTCTTTATTGAAAGGCTATTTTAAAAGATTTAAATTAAAGGTTATGTTTTAGTCTATATTTTCTTCTCAGTGATTCCTAAGAGGTGTTACACTCTCATAAATAAAGGAGGGCCTTTGAAGATACATATTTGTCAGCGCTGTGTGTGTAAAATAATGACAGGGACATATGTATTCCATCTGTAAAAATACATGTTGCTGTTTATGAGGTGTCGGGAAAAATACTGTGTAAACCCAGACCTATTGAGCCCCAGATGTTTTAGGACTGTAGCAATGCCCTTGATTAGTGGTCTAGCAGCGCTTCTCTACAGTTTGGTGCACTACTAAAGGTTCTGTGCCGCTCTTTACCTGTGCCAAGATAAGGGGCTCTTTTGGGCACCAGGTGAGGGGCCTATTTTCTTTTATCTGGTACATTGTGTGTAAAGTACATGACCCAAAGAAGTGATTTCCAGCTTCTACCAGCTCTTTCTGATGTTATATTAAGGGTTTTCCACTTCTTTTAAAAAGTTACTCACTGCAACAGTGATCCCTCAACATACAATAATATTTGACTCCAAGATTACCATTGTATGGTTTCAACATACAATGGTCATCTTGACACCAATTATTATTGTATGTTAAGGGATCACTGTTGCAGTGAGCAACTTTTGAAAAGTGGAAAACCCTTTGAAGATTTCTTATGGTTGGATGCCTCTAAGAACCAGGCAGGCTGTGGTAGCCTCTGTAGCATTAGTTAAAGTGCCATTTGTGACCATACAGGTTGCACACTCCTAAGAATACTTCTGCTGCACAACAAAGTCATCTATAGCTTATTTTTATTTGAAGCTTGAGGTCAAGTGTTATTTGCCAAGTCTTGAAAAATTTATAGAACTAAAAGGCTGCCATCTCTGGGGACATCTTTGCTTCACTTTCCTCTTAAAGGGAATCTATCTATAATTTGTTTCTGGCTTTTTTACTATTTTAAAAAAATATACTGATCTTTTTTTCTTAGGTATTTTTATTTTCAGATTGTAGATTTTTTATTTCTGTTTTTTTTAAATATAATTATATGGTTAGCCCTCTTGCCTGAACTTCTTTTAACAGGATTTAGAAAGATACTTTACAGTTGCTTTATGGACATAAAAGCCTGTAAACAGCAGCAGACCCATTGACTTCTATAGGGGAGTTTTCTAGGCTTGCTCTGTGACCTGGAAAGAAGTCAGTGTGCAGGAAGAGGGAGAGGGTGAGCTGTGGCTATCTCCTATTGTGTATAGTGAATCCTGTATTATCTATACACACTGGTGTCACCTTTTAGTGTAATCCTGCCTTTGCTGATAATGAGGAGACTACTGAAACATTTTCTCTATAGAACAGGAGGTGTCAGACTATTACTATTTCTATTATCATGAAAACTGCATGATTCTAAGATTTAAAAAAAAAAAAAAACAACAACAACAAAAAAACAACAGGTCAACTTCAGATGATACATTCCCTTTAAGATAATTTAGATAGATAGATAGAATCATAAATCTGTTTGGGCTGGTTTGTACAAATATCAGGATTTGATGATGACTTTACAGGCCAAGGTGCATAGAGAAAATGTAGGATGATTAATGATGCAATTCCACCTCATGGCAGCTGTAGTTTGACATCGAAGAAGAAATGGAAAGACTGTGGGTCAAGTGTTCCCAGTTTGACGTGCATCATCTATGTTCCAAGGTCACACAAGTATCTTATTTAACCATGGCCTACAGTTCAAGCTAAAATAGGAAACACTTCTAATGCTCTGTACTTGCCAGGCACTGTGACCTAGATCTGGGTGAAAGGTGATATTTGTTATGTCTAGTAAAGCGTTACTGAAGTTCTGGTCACTCAACATTTCCTGTCTGATCTAGAAATTAGGGTTCACTGTATTGGGTACATTTTGATACATTTTAACTATGCTGAAAAGCTTGAGCTACACAGGAGCGTGTGTGCTATGGGACTGAGTCGCACAATAAAATTGCACACACCTATGTATATTCTAGCCTTTTATTTTTCTGCAATAGCTAAGTAGATCCATCCATATCCACCTCCAAGTTTCCCTTGGTCACACATCTCACCACTTTCTAAAATAAACACTGCTGGAAACACAGTTAAGAAAGTAAGGGTATGTTCACACGGCATATTGGGGCGCGTATAGTACGCACCGCAACACACTGGGTGCTTTGGAAGCAAGTGCTGATCTGAGCGTAATTCCAAAGCACAGGGGCGCGACAGCCCGCTGGCCCCATTTACTTGCATTGTCAGCGGCACATACACACACAGGGAGACGACGCGTAATCCATAGCTCTCTATGAGAGCTATGAATTACCGGAATTCCGGCGCGCATTTCGCCGCGTCTAAAGCGCAACATGTGGCGAAATGAGCCGTGTTAACATACCCTAAAAGTGAAACCCCCTAATCACAAGGACAGGTGTGCATTCACTCTTACAATCAGAGACAATTGTACGCTGCCACTATACAAGCGCTGATACAACCTACAACACTGTCATATAGAGACCACATAGTGGTCAGATGCCAGCTCAAGTTTAGCCCACAATACCGCCATATAGAGACCACAGGGTGGTCAGACACCATCTCAAGTTGTATCACATGATAATGAATACAGCACTGATCCAATATAGAAGAAAAAAAAACCTGACAGGAGTCGTCTTACCTGACGAATTGGTCTCTTCTTTCATGAGTTGTTCTTTTTCCCTTTTCATCTCTATGCAGTCCAGACCGTCATGACAAATTCTTTAGGCCATCACTCATCCCTCCAGAATTTATACACAAATATCTTAGAATCCTCACTTTTCCAACACTACTTGCCTATTCCTACCTCTGTACAAACTTCCCAGGGATGGGAGAGCGGGTACAGGCCATAGCTCAGAGACACAGTCTCCTAGGAGGTTATGGGTGAAAGAGGACTAAACCCCTGGAGATTGTGCCCCTCAGAATCATATTACCAGATCGGTAGGCAAGGTCCTAAGAAGATAGGTACTATAAATGGGCAAGGCCCCAGGTAGTTAGGTAGGTAGACCCCTGTTGGATAAGTTGGTAGGCTAGCCGCAGACAGGTTGGTGGGTAGATCCAAGTTGAGTAGATAAGTAGGCAGGTAGGTGGGCCTCATGTGGGTAGGTAGATAGCCCCCAGGTAGACAAGTAGGCCCCAGTTAGGTTGGTCGGCCCCAGTTAAGTAGGTGGTAGGTGGACACCAGTTAGGTAGGTGGGCCCCAAGTAGGTAGGTGATAGGTGTACCTCATGTAGGTAGGTGGTCTCCAGATAGGTAGGTGATAGGAGTACCCCCTTAGGTAGGCTGTAGGTAGGAGGTGGTGGACCCCAGTTAGGTAGGCTGTAGGTAAATATGGCTCCAGTTAGGTAGGCTGTAGGTAAATATGGCTCCAGTTATGTAGGCTGTAGGTAATTAGGGCCTCATTTAGGTACGCTGTAGGTACTTAGGGCCCCAGTTAGGTAGGCTGTAGGTAATTAGGGCTCCATTTATGTAGGCTGTAGGTAATTAGGGCCCCAGTTAGGTAGGCTGAATGTAGTTAGGGCCCCATTACTCAAAAAAAAAACCTCACCTCTCTCCCAATAAAGCAACACAACAAGGGACCGGACGGCTTCTTATGAAGCCCGGTGTAGGTGCCGCAATGATATGATGTCATCACGCTGCCTACGTCACCACCAGAGGACGACGCCTGGTAGGCTTAAGACCTTGGCCCTACCAGGATGAATAGCGGAGCAGAGCGCCGGCGGGAATTGATTCCCGAGCCCTGCCTCTAAACGCCTGGGGTACAGGGCCCAGGCATTCTGAGGCAGGATGCGGTGGCCGGGCCCCAGGAGACACAGCGGCACCTTCAGGATCCACTGGAGAATGGGGCGCACTGTGGGTTTCATGAATGCCCTGGTGGGCCAGTCCGAGCCTAGAGAGGTGTCTGTCAGTTGCCTCTGTTACTAACAATTGGAATCTAATGGTAAAAATACCCAAAAACAACAAACCGCACTAATAAAAACAGTACAAAAAACATGACAGTACTAAACTCCATTCCCTGCACTCTTGTAAATCATTACTGAGGCTGATCTTCTGGAAATGCAAGAAGCAGAGTTTAGGCTGTACAATATGATCCTGGGGGTATAGTATCCACAGGGTCGGTCCTCTATCTACCCCAGAATGTGCCAGTAACTTTGGCCTGTGCCCCCCTCCTGCTACTCCCCACAACCATTCTGTTATATGGCATAGCACCAACACAAAATACAGCCTCCACCTATCACCACATAAGCCCCACCTTCACCTGCCACCCTATGAGAAATTTGTACAGAGGTAGGGAACGGTTAACACAAGAAGGGCTCATAAGGAATACATTGGCTAGGTCTGTAACGTGGTGGTACACTAAACCTCCAAACAGAATTTCTCTAGATCACCAATTTATGTTATTGTCACTCAGACTATATAAAATACACCAAAAGAAAAAATGACTACATACCAAAAATAAAATAACAAAAACCTTTTATTTCAAAATTTTTTATTTTTTTTTTCTCATTCAAAAGCTTTTATTGTACAAAAGAGAACAAAATCAGACAACTCACTTGACATTCAAGTTAAGAATACGGTATGAAATGACATAACCAATTATCTCCTGTAATCACTTAACAGAAAGTTGTCTAGAACACTAGCAGTAGGTATTATTAATCAGGAGCTGTATCATGAATATAGGAAAAAACTAAGCAAAATAGATTCGCAATTCTTGTCATCAAAGGAAACCTAAGAGGCAAAAACAGTAGTAGTAATGGGGATTCCCCATGATAGGTAAAGAGAAAGGGACCTCCCCTTCTAGCAAGCATCGCGGCTCCAGGAGAGGAAGGGAGGTATTTCCCTCGATGGGGAATGCCCATTTCACAACTTTATATCGATGCACCCTTGACTTAATAAAAACAGTAGGGTAAGAGCTTAATAAGTGCGTTGCTGTGAGAAGTCTGTTGCATATACCTCGAAAAGACATAAAACCGAGGCAAAATGAAACAGGGAGGGGGACTCTCGGCCGGCTCAGGGGCAAGCGCGTATGGGGAGGTCAATCCTGTATCTTTGTCGCCCAGACTAAGGGAAAAAAACTATCACTTGTTCAGGGTTGTTCACAAGGTCTATAAACATCTGTGTTGCAGAAGGTAATCCAGTCCCCCCAGGTATGTAGATACCTGCTATACTGAGTGGGCGAATCCGTCCTAAACTCCTCCAGTCTCTGCAGGGCCTGTATTTCTTTGATCCAGTCTGTGATGGAGGGGCAGGCAGTGGAAAGCCACAGTCTGGGAATAATCGTTTTTGCTGCCAGAAGCAAAAAGACGAGAAGATGGGACTTCAAGGATTTCCTGGGTAGGGGAAGGTTAAAGAGAAGAATGGCATCAGGGCTGTTTTGTAGTTTTATCCCAGTGATCCGGAAGATAATATCAAGAACCCCCAGCCAGAAGGGTTGCAGTACAGAGCAACTCCACCAGATGTGGGTCATGGTGCCTCTTTCATCTTTGCACCGCCAGCAGAGGTCGGAAGAGCCAGGGTATATGGTGCTCAGTAGGGCAGGGACACGGTACCATCTCGTGAGTATTTTGTAGTTTAGTTCATGAGCCTTAGAGGAGATAGATGATTTATGTGTCAGGTAAAACGCCCTCTCCCAATCCCCATCCGAAAAGTTCAGGGCCAGTTCCTTCTCCCAACTCCCCTGGAAAGAAAGCTTCCCAGTAGATTGGGCATCCAGAAGGAGAGCATACAGGCTCGAGAGGGGGCGTCTCACTGAGGTCCCATCCAGGCACCATTGTTCAAAAACGGTGAGAGGTCGATGTAGGTTTAAGGATTGCTTCCACTCAGAGTAGAGGCTGCAGAGCTGATAATAATAATAAAACCTGGCAAACCTTGTGGCGGTTGGGTCCCCCACTAAATCCTCGTAAGATTTCAGCGTCCCATTAGAGAGAACACACCACACAGACGAGGAAGGAGTTCTAAAGCCCAGTAAAGTTGAAAGTGCAGAGGCCAGCTGCTTCGGGACCCCTGGATTCCCTAATATAGGGGTGCAGGGCCCACCATGGGGGAATAGTTTCATTTTTGAAGCGTAAGTCCTGCTCACTAATACTGAGGTTTTCGCAACCAGGGGAGTGGACCTGATAGCATCCCTCGTCAGTGTAGACGGCGGGATCCAAGGGAGGGCTGCTATAGGCGCTTTATGCCACCGGGTTTCCAGAGCAGTTTAGGAGTCTCTGTTCGAAATGCGTCGAGTGTACGTACCGCTACAACGGCTAGGTAATAGGCTCGGAGGTCCGGTAGCGCCAGTCCCCCCATCGACTTGGGTCGAGATAAGGTGGCTTCAGCTATCCTGGGGCGTCCGTTTGCCCATACAAACTGGGAGGTCATTTTGCGTAGATCTTTGAAGAAGGACATAGGGATCAAGAGTGGTATGGCCTGAAATAAATATAGTAGGCGTGGTAAGACGTTCATCTTGAGGATGTTAATCCTCCCGATCCATGAAAAATCCCTCCTGTCCCACCTCAAAAGGTCTTGTTTGATCTTGGAGAGCATAGGGACAAAATTTAAATCAAAAGTTCTCTCTGGTTTAGAAGGGATTTGCACTCCCAGGTACTTAAAGGACGAATTCTCCCAGGAAAGCGGAAACGTGGATTTTAGGCGGGATAGAAGATCAGATGGAATATGGAAACCCAGGGCAGAGCTCTTTGTCATGTTAATTTTGTGTGAGCTGAATCTACTATATTACTCCAGTACCGCTAGCACTGCAGGAAGGGAGGAGGGAGGATCCGTCAAATATAACAGTAAGTCATCAGCAAAGGCAGAAGATTTAAAATGCAAATCCCCAACCCGGATGCCCTGGATGGCTGGATGAGTTCGTATAGCCTGCATCAGATGTTCCATCACTAGGATGTACAGGATAGGGGATAGGGGACATCCCTGTCTGGTGCCATTACCTATAGTGAAGGGTTCAGAGAGGAAGCCATTAATGCGCAGTTGGGCTTGGGGTTCGACATAAAGAGACATGATCCTCTCACGCATAGCCGGGACATAGCCTAAAGACTCTAGGACACCTCTCAGGAAGGGCCAGGCCACCCTGTCTAATGCCTTTTCCGCGTCTAGTGACAGGAAAAGGCATGGGATCTGTCTCGAATGGACATAGTAGAGAAGGGAAAAGGTCTTGAGGGTGTTATCCCTTGCCTCTCTGGAGGGCACGAATCCAACCTGATCAGGGTGGATGAGGGTGGTTAGCAGAGGGTTGATCCGAAGAGCTAACATTTTGGCAAATATTTTTGTGTCCGTGTTAATGAGAGATATCGGGCGGTAACTTTGACATATTGAAGGATCCTTGCCTTCCTTTGGGATTACTACTATGTGGGCTCGCAGGAAAGCCAGATCAAAGGGGGAGTCTTGGGACACCACATTGAACATTCTAAGAAGGGGGGGTGTAACGGACGGGTAGTGGATCCGCTGGACCACCGCAGGCGATGGTGGAAGCCCACGCCAGGGAACGGAATCTAAGTAGGTCCCAGTATTCACCAGAGCCCGCCGCAAAGCGGGATGGACTTGCTGCGGCGGGAGTCTACCAGGTCGTTTCCACTGGCGGGGCTTGCCTGCGGTGGCGGCCAAGGGTAGACGTAGTACAGATTCGTCACGCAAGCTCGTAGTCGGGGACAGGCAGAAGGTCAGGACAGGAGGCTCTGGATCGTAAACCTGGACAGGCAGAAGGTCAGGACAGGCGGCTCTGGATCGTAAACATGGACAGGCAGAAGGTCAGGGCAGGCGGCAAGATTCTGGCGATAAATAGGCAAGGGGGTATTGGT